>JAVQIZ010015090.1:0-26144 GCA_036023535.2 Galaxias brevipinnis | reverse complement strand
ATAAAGCAGTGGGGTTCTGATGAACGATGGTATCAACGTGGGTCTGTTGTGCCAACGGGCTTACAGAGAGCCCGCTACGCAGTATTGCACACTGGCACTGTGTAATCACATCTTGGCGTATGAGGCCATGCAGTGTTATTTGATTTGATCATCGGCAATAATAAATTTAAGGTGCATGTGCAGTGCACCCCTACCTTCTGAAATGCAATTGCTTGGTGGAAGTGTTGCTAACCAAAGGCCATGGGGAGGAGGAGGAGAAGTCTCATCAATGGGATTGAGAAGGTCTCCGAATTAGGAGACTGACACTAAACACAGGTGTCAGGATCGAACACAACTTCCAAACAAAACTCTTTTCTTTCATTTATTTTTTTCCTCGTCTTAACTTTTGGATGGATTGAACTAGACGTTTATTTTTTTTTTCCCTTTAGAGAGGCCAGTCCCCTGTGTAGGAAGCTTAACGTTACTAGATTTGTTTTGCCAGAGGACTCCTGAGCTGGATGCAGATGGATGGAGACAGCTGCCAGCTTCTCCGGCAGCTTTCCTATCAATCTCTACAGTTAAGAGACCAGAGACAAACCTCTCTAATGGTTCAAGCCTCGAGCCCTTGGTCATAAGGCGTATACACAGAGCGTACGCACAGCTTTAGCCTACACATCGTGTGCATTTTCGGCCCTGTGTTCATCGGTGTGCACTGACAGACGTAAGAAAGCGTGAGTGAATCTGCTTCAGCTATAGCAGAGCGGTGTGGACAGCTTCCACAGAAATTCTTCTCGAATGTTCTACGCCAGCCATCCCTCCAGGCACTGCAGGGGAGAGGAGAGAGTAGGCCGCAGAAGCCTTTTCAATAGAAAGGAGCTCAATCTTTCCAACGCGTGTTGATGACATGCTCCGCGGGGCTCTTTGTCAGTGTGTTGTGCTCGCCTCTTGTTGGGTCCCTTTTGTCATTTATGAGGACAGTGTCGGAGAGACACCGATGCACGGTACGAGGTTGATGTGCGGAATTAGCCACGCGCACCTATCGCACGCCGCACTCGAGTGCAGATGACACGGGAGCTGCCTCGATGCCGTCTTTGGGCTGCTGCCGGGATGCGTGGAAATGGCGTACTGTCACACGTGGTGGATGGAAAGATTCTTTCCACATGTCACAGGGGTGTGGATGTGTCATCTTTCCAGAGAATAGGACAATTGTAAGTGCTGTTAATAGTGGAGAGGTAGGTAGCGTTTGTGTGAAAAGCCCTGTGGCACTAATAACCCAAAAGACAGGCCATCATGCATGCATCTTTAATGCCCTGGTTAATGATACGAGTGACAGATGGGTTTTTGTTGTTGCTGTTTAACAGGAGCATCACACTTTTGATGGTTCCATCTCCCTTCAATACGTTCGTTAATAGTTAATATGGCTCGAACGTTCCGAGAAAAACAACATGCAAAGGTCTATTTTTTTTAAACATGTGGACTACAATGAGCTTCTTATGTCAGACAAAGACAAATAATTTCGTCGCGCCTAACCTCTAAAGCCATAAAGTTATATATTTGTTTTGAATACGTTCCACGGCGCTGATGGTATTGCTGTTATCAGCCCTCCCTGTATTTAAATGTAATGGTCTCATAAAGAACATCCCATCTACAATGAAAATCACTCTGTAAGTGCCCTGTCAGTCTGTGCTGTGCAAATGAACGCCAAACACATTAACATCAATATATTAAAAAAGCAGCATCACTGATATAAATGTAATCCTTATACATGACGACGAAATGTTTGTGCCTCTGCACCTGACCGGTGATTTTCTGTTCTTTGTCACACATGATGTGAAGAGTGAAAAGAGGGAGATGCATTGGGTGTTCCATTTTGGTTGTTTGTATGGATTATCCTGCAGGGGGCCCAGTTGCTTCTACATCGTTTCAATTCGGTCGACCTCTTTAACTAAGGGTCACCATATAGGTTAACAGGTCACACTGACCATGATGCGGCGTGTGTCCTAATGCGGTCCTTACCCCTCTGTTGACCAACAGGCTGGGAAGATAATGCACACGTTTCCTGGTAATGGGGATGGGTGCCCAATGACCTGGAGCAGGAATGTGGACGGTAAGGCAATGGTGTTTAAAGCGGCTACCGAGGTCACTGTGACCAGAGGTTAGACTATAGGCTATGAGGACAGTGGACGAGGGGCTCTGTTGAGTAAAAGAGAGACAGAGACAGAGAGAGAGAGAGAGAGAGAGAGAGAGAGAGAGAGAGAGAGAGAGAGAGAGAGAGAGAGAGAGATTTGAGTTTTACACATCAGAACATTTCAAGGCCTCGTTACGGCGGGTGGGAAGCCCTCATTACGGTGGGATGTCACCTGCTAGTCCCCGTTTTTCAGTACTGCTCTTTGGCATGCCTAGATCATTCCTCTGATCATTATGATTAAGTCCTTCATCCCATCAATTTCCCACACACCCCACCCCGACCACTTCCATTTGATCTGTATCAGCTTATCTGATCATTTCTGCTCATTAGGACCCATCAAGATTGCAATGTTTTGAAGTACAATCTTTCATGTGTGATTAAATGTTTGGTGAAGGGAAGACTGTCCGGGCCTCTAGCAAAATGAAGGAGACGTACGTTATCGCAGTGGTTTCCTTCAATCTTAGTGTTAAGATAAAATCATTTGTTCACTACCATGAATGATCTACTAAGCAATAAAAACACACAATTAGTTAGGCCTGCTCAACTGTGAAGAATAATGCGTTACATTACATTTATATACTGCCAATAGTAGTGAAATTACTGTGAAAAAAAACAACACAAGTTTTTCCACTACCAAACTAGTATTTTACATCTTAATAATATCATAGTATAGAAGTCTAATCTAAGAGTTTACTTCTGCATGTATGTTGCTGTACTTTGTATGTTTTTAATGAGCTCTAAAGTATGGAAATAAAGACATTTTATTATGATTAAAATGCCTTTAATCAGAATTAAACTCTTACAGAAGAGGGAAGTAGCTTGACATAACACAGCCCCCGCAACAGCTGGGCAAACAACTTGGCCACTCAGCGGCCTGTGACCACTTCTGCCCTTCAAGAGTCTGTGACCATCACTGCCACTCAACAGTCTGTGACCATATCTGCCACTCAAGAGTCTGTTTTTAGATTCTTAGTGTTAAGATTCAGATTTTGGAGTTTTATCTATGTAGCGGTTGCCTGTTACATGGATGCGTTTGTCTGACCATGCTTGCACCTCAATAAATTGGCCCTGGGGGTTTGTATACATTCCAATCCAGTTAATCATCATCATAGTCTTCTGACTTATTGGTCAAGCTTTTCACCTCTCCACGTATCATGTCGCATATAGCAGTATTACATTGCTGCATTATATTAAGCTATGTTACAACACACTATTACATATTTTATAGCACACTAGGGGCTTTTTTAAACAATCCGACCGGCACAAAATAGCTTTTAGGTCTGTGGGGAAGGATAGGGGAAAGACTGGTGTGATAGTATGAGAATCGTCATTAAAACAAGGTAAATTGTATTCCAAGCAATTTACATAATTGGGGAAACTGTCTTGTGAGTGGCGACTTGCACTGAAAAATACAGGGGTGTATCTGTTAAAGCAAGAGTGGCAATCAGGTGACATAAAAAATAGCAGGATGAATGCAAGGGGATCATACATGCGTTTTAAAAAATAACAGAAGTGCCTCACTGATTGAGACATTCCCGAGGTAAAATATTATGTAATAGGTAACAATGTAGGTATAATGTCGGTAATGCTACTATAGCAAGGTCCGAGGCTGACATAGAGCTGTTGACAGATCTATTGAAGAGACCAGCAGACTCTGATGATAATTAACTACCAGAACACAAGCGTGGGAAACAGCTTTACAAGAAATGTCCTGCAGCAGGATCCCTAAAAGTTCTTCATAAATGATCCTTACGAGTAAACAAATAGCATCGCACCTATGAAACTACCATAAATTGTTGTGGTGCATGTAATGCATGCACCGGTCACCAGGTGGGCGGAGATTGGGATTTAGTAGCGATGGTTTATTTTCCTTAAATTTTCCAATGGCACTCTCCCTGTCCGGCTTTTCTGAGGTGATAATGAAAGTGGAATATCTGAATAACAGTTAGATTTGTATTGGTCTACACAAGTTCTTTAATCTGAACGTTACACAAGTGTACTGTTGTGCTGTTGTTTGAATTCACTTAAACAAGGTATTTCCCAGTTGTCAATTCGATTTTTTTTATCGTCAGTCTTTCTTTCTTAATACTTCCCTCCAGCAGTCTGCTCTGCTATGAGTGAGTTTCTATGGCTCCAAACAAGGATCGCGGTGGCATCGACAACTATGCATTTACTGTAAGTTTGAAAATTACTTCCACTGTCTCTGTAAAACAAAATATGATCATGATATGATTGTCAACGTGTATATACTACACATGTTTGTACAGTTGATTAACATCGGGTCTGAAAATAAGGATTCCATTTATATAAGCAATTGTGTCTTCATAGAGTGCAAATTCTTAGTTAAATTTTACTTGATAAAATTACCTGACAAATAGATTTAAAAATATGGCTTACTGCTGTAAGATGTCACCTGGCTATCTGTTAGTGGAACAGCTTTATTTAATTAAATCAGTGACTAATAAACTTTACATGGAATGCATCTCTGTCCATTGTCTTGCTAGAGGTAGATTATGTCTGGTTTTTTTGTCTCTAAAGCTAGAAGAGCATGAGGAAACCAATGGAGAGCATTGTGGCTCGTCTGTTCAGGACTCCAGGGACAAACTGATTTACTGTGTGACAGACATCCCTCCTTGGTACCTATGCATCATCCTGGGCGCTCAGGTAGGCCTTAACCAAACTCCTCTGTTTGTTCTGTCCTGTTTTCAGTTCAAAATGTCTATTTGTAATAGCTGCTATTGACATGGATATATCGACCCATGTTCCTTTTCACTCCTGTGTTCCTCTGCTTCTCCCCGTCTTCCTCCCTACCTGTCCTGTCATCCGTAGCACTACCTGACAGCGTTTGGCGGAATCATTGCCATCCCTTTAGTCCTGTTCCAGGGTCTGTGTCTGCAACACGACAGCTTGAGCCAGAGCCAGCTCATAAGCACCATCTTCTTCGTCTCGGGCCTCTGCACGCTGCTGCAGGTCACCTTTGGGGTCAGGTATGTTAGTGGAGGAAGAGGAAGATGAGGAACAGAGAAACACGCGTGGCCGTTATGGCTGGCTTGAATTATGAATTATGGTACAGAAATTATCGTTTGTTATTTAGAGCCAAAAGTATAAATATACATAATAAGAGAAATGACAGTCCAACGTTTCTAGTTAATGTGTGTGTATTCACAGGTGTGCCTGTTTACATAAATATTTTTGTAAATATTGTGTAAATATTTTAAGGCAATTACCCTTTAAGAGTCCAGGGCTTACAGGAAATCTGTGTTATTGCAAATGTAAAATTTAATTGTCCAATGTTAGTTCATGTCTGATAGATATAGACATATTTTGATAGTGTGGTTATCTGTTTTATAGTTTAATATGTTGGATGTGGTACAGAAATGACTAGTGATAGTATGGAATATCTGTTTGTCCATCTTAGATAAATAAATTATAAAAGCCTGTAATTCTTGCCCAGTTGTGTGTGCTTGTGGCAAGTTTGTGTGAAGCACTTGTGACACGGCTTATCCAGGCATGTGGGGAGCTTAAGGCAGGCTGGTGTTTGAATGAGATTAGTTGAACACACTTGAATTGAGCAGACCAGCGCATGCTGTTGTATCAGTACACTGATCAGTGCACTCACCCACTCAGATGATCATGCGGTATGATCACTCTATGCATAGACGCCGTGGATACAGCGACATGTGCAGAAGCAAAATGAAAGCAATGGGTATAGTGAACACTTGCAACAGCTGGTGTTCACGTCTTGAATGATTTCAATGGATACGATGAGGTAGAGGAAGAGTCTCCTTCATGCCACATGACTATATTCGGCTGACCTGCTGAATCTAAAACGAGATTCTCTCTCTCTCTCTCTCTCTCTCTCTCTCTCTCTCTCTCTTTCTTCCAGGCTTCCCATCCTCCAGGGGGGGACATTCGCTCTGCTGGCCCCCTCTGTGGCCATGCTCTCCATGCCAGAGTGGCAATGCCCAGCTTGGACCCAAAACGCCAGCCTGGTCAACACCTCCTCGCCAGTGTTCATTGAGATCTGGCAGAGCCGCATGCGTGCTGTGAGTTAACACAAAGAGGGGGCACAACAGCGCAGGTCCAGTTACCCATGTAACAACAATATGTAATAACATATTACACTGTAGTAACCCACTCAGCATCTGCAAACTGCCATTCCCTTTTGAAGAGAACCAGTGCTCATCGTATCCCCTCGGTTTTCTGAACCATAGCTGCAGGGCTCCATCATGGTGGGCTCCTTGTTCCAGATCCTAGTGGGTTTCAGCGGTCTCATCGGCCTCCTCATGCGCTTCATCGGGCCGCTCACCATTGCCCCCACCATCTCCCTGATTGGCCTGTCGCTGTATGACTCGGCAGGAAGCAACGCAGGGACCCACTGGGGGATTTCCACGCTGTCAGTGGCTAGTAACCTCTGAGGGTCAAAAGTCTGATTGGTCTGCTGTATGAATCCCTGGTTTCCAAGAGTTCTAGTGAATCACAATTCTTGTTCAGATTCTCCCTCAATTGTCACCTTCATTGATTTCTCCATTATGGTTCGCGCTTTTATTAAAAGTTTGAAACACGTCCGTTTTCTATTAACTGTGAATTTCTCTCACACACAGGACCATAGTGCTGATCGTCCTTTTCTCCCAGTATCTGCGCAATATAGGAGTCCCTTTCCCCACGTACAGCAAGACCAAGAAGTTGCACACCACACGGATCAATCTCTTCCAGATTATACCAGTGAGTCCACCACTAGATAATTGTATTGTTAGTTCCCCACATTCTTTAATATGTCTAGTTCACCTCAACTGCTGGTGCGACAAAATCTTAAAAGCTTATTCACCAGTTCTTATTTTAAGCAATAAGAAAATCAAACAATTTTGCCATTTAGGATACATGAAAGACGGCTATGTCCTCAGGTTCTCTTGGGCGTCACTGTGTCGTGGTTGGTATGTTACCTTCTGACCATCTACGATGTCTTCCCCTCTGATCCTGACCAATATGGCTACCTGGCTCGCACCGACCTGAAAGGGGATGTCATGGGCCAGGTTTCCTGGTTCACCTTTCCATACCCAGGTAAGAAATAATAATATCTATATGTCATTTATTTTTGCAAAATTATTATAATAAGGACTGTGGAAAACAATTGATTCTAGCTCCTTACGTCAGGTCAGTGGGGCGTACCAACTGTGAGCCTGGCGGGGGTGATTGGGATTTTGGCTGGAGTAATATCCTCTATGATAGAGTCTGTGGGAGACTACCATGCGTGTGCCAGACTGTCGGGAGCCCCTCCTCCTCCCAAGCATGCCATCAACAGGGGAATAGGAGTGGAGGGCCTGGGATGTCTGCTGGCTGGGGCCTGGGGCACTGGCAATGGCACCACCTCGTACAGTGAGAACGTGGGGGCCTTGGGAATCACAAAGGTGAGATGGATGAACATTTTGTTTATTTAAATATAGATTATTTTAATTTTGCAGATAGATTTTTTATTAGCTTTGTAGGCACTTTTAGACAGTGTTACATTCAATAAACTATTCATAATAAACCTACTTGTATAGTAATTGACAAAGTTCACAATATGTTTCTGAATTGTACAATCAGGCTCAATAACCACGAGGTTCATCTCTTTTAAAGGTGGGCAGCCGTGCGGTTACCCTAATGAGTGGCTTCTTGATGATCCTTATGAGCGTGTTTGGTAAAATTGGGGCCATCTTTACCACGATACCATTGCCAGTGACCGGAGGCATGTTTATGGTCATGTTTGGGGTAATTTCTGCGTCTGGGATTTCAAATCTGCAGGTAAACAATTATATAGTATCAAAGGAGCAGGTTTTGGGATATTCATGTGCCTTATTATTCATCATTTATTCAAATGCAGTATTGCGATGTTCCATGGTCAACAGCTGTGTGGTCGACATATGAAAGGATGTTGACATTTTCTTCTTTGACCATTTTACAGCATGCAGATATGAACTCATCCCGGAATATCTTCATTTTTGGCTTCTCCATGTTTGCAGGACTGGTCATTCCAAACTGGATGTTCAAAAACCCAGACATCATAGCAACAGGTACTAAGGTGTATACCATTCATAGCTTGTCAAACGAGAAACTGAAAGGTCAAACGCGATTCATATTATGGAACATTAGATTAAGGATGAAATAAAAAAACAGTCAACAGATTCAACTAACATTATACAAGCTTGTTTTGTAAAAGCTTTGACAGCTGTTCACTGTCCCGTGGTTACAACCCTTTCCGCCATGCCATTTATGAAGTTTTCTCGTGTTGTACCACACAGGTGTGGTGGAACTGGACCAGGTGGTGAAGGTGCTTCTGACCACCAGCATGTTTGTCGGAGGCTTCTTAGGCTTTGTGCTTGATAACACCGTTCCTGGTAAGTGTTTTCATTTATTAGTCCAACTCTTCTCACAACGTACTTATCGTTTTGGATATAACTATTCTATGTCCTTCATAGGAACTACACCTGAGCGAGGCATCCTGGCATGGAACAAGGCCCATCTGACAGACTCTAACTGCACTTTGGACAGCGATGAGGTCTATAATCTTCCATTTGGCATCACCTCTCGCCTCTCTTCCTCCTCTTGGGTGCGCTATGTGCCCTTCTGCCCCCGGAAGACATCCATAGCCCAGGACTCGGTGGGAGGGATACAGAGTCAGCAGCCTCCCTCACAGATCAGCCATTCTGTACTTCTATGAGCTTTGAGCCAGATGCCAACCAGACCAAACCAACAACAAAGCAGAATCACATTAAAGACTTTTCTCGGTGAACACAGTGTGCAATAGGTCTTATAACCTTTTATAAGGGAATAAGTTGTTGCTATAAACTCCGTTGAGGCTTCATAAGGAACTGTAATAGAAAATGTTACACATTGGTGCCATGATATAACTATGTTTGGCATAGGAGTGATTACAAGACTAAACATAATTTTTTTAAGTTTTTTTTTATATCAAATGTATTTATAGATACCATTTGAGCCTGCAAAACAATTGCCAGGTTGTCAAACCAATCGTAATGTAAAAAATCTAACATGAACATTAACATTAACAGCCTCCATAATAAATGTCATTGGGATAAATCGCACAGATAAACATATTTTACTGTATCACTCTAGCTCATAAACATGTGTGTGATTGCCAGACTGAGAGGTGGGAGGAGCTGTGTTATCACCTTCTGCTCTGCTTCCAGAGGAAATGAAAGATGGTTGGATATATCATCACACTGACTGCACTTTCTCTGCTGTAATTACGATAGCTCAAGAGTACTTGAGAGCAGCAAACCTCATGCTATCAGCAACTGGGTTTGTGTTTGTGGTTTGTGTGTGTCTTTTTATAATGCCCATGCTGCTTGGACATGACACATTCTAGACAATGGAAAGAGTTCCTGTTTTCGCTTCTCTCTTTTCCCTTTTATTGTCTCTGTCCCAAGCCATCATCTGACAGAAAGATACACTTTTAAATTGTGTTCTGCCCTGGAGGGTTGTGATCATCGGTCTGAACATTAGATCAATATTCGGACCAGAGAGAGTTTACTGAGATACTTTCTTTTCATCGTCTTTTCTTTTAATCTTTCTCCAGCTTTTAGTTGAGTGGTTTTATAGTTACTCCGATTCCCAACAGCCTTTGCAACATTCATCAATTTAATAGAAAACTACTTGAAAATGCTGCATCATTTGTTGCAGGTATATGCCAGTGATTTAGTCTTTCTGATCTGTTTAGGTAAATCTTGTTTTGTTTAACTTATGTTTATTATTGGAGATCAATTCAGATTGTCCTAAAATGATTTTTATATATAAGCATATAGCATATAAGATGTGTATCTGTCTTTGTGTGCGTGCGTGTATGTGTATGTAATGATGACCACTAGATGGGGTTGTGAACTAAAAGATCAGTAGACTTCTTCTAAAGGCTGTTCCCCTAAATTTGACTTCCTGCATATCATGTTATCATTTCACACAAACATTGTCCATATTTACACATGCCATTAGTCACTCTCAATGCATTGTAAGCTAGTTCCATACAGTATGGCTAATTGTGAGTTCCCTGCTTTGCATTTCCTTTGATGTAATCATCATCCATCTCCACAGACACAGGAGCTGTAATCACTTTTCTGCCTCAAAGGCAGGTTTTAGTTCATTAAACAGGCTGATGCGGACTAGCAGACTTTCAGCACATGTAAAGGATAGGCAAGAATTAGCGGTGGTGAATCAAAACTCAGGGCTTGATATTGAAATCAAAATGCTATGGGCAAAATTGTTTTTAACTCTGTGCCATTTGATGGTTCTTTACACTCATAATGTTATCGTTATTTTCAGGTCATCTTCCAGAATGTGGGTTCTCCATGGCTTTATATGACAGTCATCTTAGTGTTCGGGCATTGTGACTCCGGCATTTGAGAGAGCTACTGTTCGTAAAATGAACAAATTACACTTCTTTGAGTAAAATAATGCTTGCAGTTTTAAAACAAAAATCCTTTAAATCTATATTGGGGATCCTGCTTGCCATCTGTTTTCTCCCTTGAGTCCATAGTCCCCCCCTGGAGTGATAAAAAACAACCGATGAATTGTCCAAAAGGACAAGCAGTAAAACAAAATTGACAACTGCCAAGAATGACTGAGTAGATTAAGAAAACTTTCCACAGTTGTTTTCTGTGGAATTTGGTGCCCATCACCATCCAACCTTCCGGCCTAAGAGGTGGACAGGGTAAAGTGGAGCTCATAGATACCTCTAACATACAATGGTTGCCTATATAGATGTCATTTCTCTTACATTATCATCTGCAATTCCTAGTTAATTCCTAGATTAATGTACAGCAGTTTATCGATTTATCTTAGTTTATCTACTAACTAAAACCAAGGGGAAAACTGTGATTTCAAAGGCTAAAAATAAAAGCTCTGTTACTATACGTGAGTGGAGAATGTTACTGTCAGATTTCGTCCCCCCTGTGTTCAATAAGAAAGAAAGCTCAGACATCTGTCAACTTCATACTGCTGTTTTGTTCCCCCACAACAGGTAAGTCCTGTGATATTCAGCCTGCTATCCCTAAATTTTGTCCACCATAGCTGGGAAATGTTTCCTGACAGCTAGGAATGCTACTGTCAGATAACTGTAACTGATAATTATACCGATTCACTGATCACTGTTTACCTTGCACTACCCATTGAGACATATATTGATAAATACACACCCTTGTGGGCACTGGGTGGGTCAGTTGTGAGTGAAAGTTACATAGATTCAAAACAGGCAGTTTAACTGGACCATCAACAGCCTAGTTGGAACCCACTCATGACCCATTTGGGCCAACACATGTGGCTGCTTCATGGAACCCGCTGACAAACCCATTTGGGACCCATAAAACAGCCCATCTGGAACCCACTTTAGCCCCACATGTAAATGTTGGCTGGTATGCTTCTCAACGAGTCAACTAGACATTGATGAATATATTACCAAAACCAATGTATTATAACTCATCCAAATCTATAATACTGTTAAATTTTTTAAATTGATGATTTTTCATCTTTCTACTTCATTCAGTTGCAATGTATGCGTTTTCTAATGTACTAACTAACCTAGGACTTTAGTTCCTGCATGTTTTCAACAACCATTGCGGCTTTTTCATGACCCCCACACTCTCAGCCCACTGAAGTCTCCATGTCCTGCTGAGGTTTCTTCCGCTCTATTTATGTCACTATTGTTTCAGGCTGAGAGAAACAGACATGAAAGACGGATGTTATCACAATGCTGTCTGCTAAATTCATGTCAAGCAGGCTCCATGCTGAAACAGTCTCTTAGATGTACAAAAGCACTGTAGGTCCACCCGGACAAATTGCAGGTCTATGTAGACCTTATAATAGAGCTATAATTAAGACGGGTGGCAGGTTAGCTAACCATGTAACCTATTCACATAATTTGAGCATTTAAGTAAGAATTACAGCTTTGTATTCTAGAAATGTAGTCACAACAGATATGGTGCTATTTGAGCCAAACTATTTTATATGGGTTTATTTATAGTCTTTGGCTACAAATGACAATTATGGCAAGCCTACACTGTGCTACAGGAACTTTGAAACCTCTGCAGTCACTCAAGATCAGTTGATAAGTTTCATCTCTTGCCTTTCTTTCAAATGAAATAATATATTATATTGAGAATAATGTATTATTGTGTAATACATATATTACATTATATTATAATATTTTACAATGATAAATTATTGCATATATTATTAGTAATGTGTTATCGTAGAATACTAATATATTATCAAAACTAAAAGTTGGTCTTATTAAGGCTGACGTGTTTTTCAGTTCCCTCATGTCTCTGGTAAACACTACAGTGGTTTTTTTTACAGCATCGTTTATGCGACGTTGTTAACAGTCCAGTAGCTCCGCCCCTGCAGTAGTTACATAAAGCGAAAACTCTAGGAAACGTTAGATAACTTGCTGAGTGATTACTGGTCATTGGTGTTACAACGTTATCTGTCTGTAATTTCATTTAGTTTAGCCTCACTAGACAATTCGTTTTAGCTCCGGAAATCCGTTGGAATTGCTGTTATGAGGTTAGTTTAACGCCAGCCTGGCCCTGGTTCTTGGCATCTGAATTAGTAGTAGGACAGCAGCCAGTAAACAACACCACCGGGGCACCAGGGTCTTCTGTCTGGTTTGAACTTCATTCTGAGTCGTCTGAATGTGTTGTCATCGGAAACGTTACCATAGATGGTTAATCCTGTCTGTATTTTGCCGGAGACGTGGGCAGTGGTATAACTTCCGTTAGGTTACAGCAGTACTAGTAACGAATTACTGCATCGTTGTTGCAGTGGGTTAACAAACCTAGCAAGGCACGCTAACGTTAGCTCATTTTAGCGGGGTTGAGCTTGGTTCAACGGCGCCTTCTCTTCAACACATTGTCGACAGTGGCCGTACAACAATGGACCAACACGGCAGCGCTCTTTCCAAAGTCATAATGTGTCTCTGGACAGAACAGCTCTGAGTAGCTGCTGCAACCGGTTTAACGTTAGCTAGCTAAACACACTAGCTACCAAAGAAAAGGTACGACGAACTTTTTTGCCTGACTATCATGTGTTTTCTCTGTGCTTGTCCTGGCTATATGTCTAAATCTCTGATTTGGTTTTACAAAAAGCCGAGTGACGTTAGCTTTAGCTAGCTAGCTAGCTATTCTAGCTACCGCTAGTTAATAATGTGACCTGGGCCTGTCTCATCAGCAGGGCACATATTGCGGATTTCTGTTCCGCCTAATAATAGACAAGTTGTTCACTGTGTTTTTGTTCTTTATTGACCCTTTGTCTTGTCGACCCAGTTGGTCCTGGAGAAACTGTGTGATTTCCTGCTTCTCGGGACCAACAACGGTACTATTGCATGCCGTAGAACGTTCTATTTAACAGTAAAGTGTATGGTTTTGCAGCTTGTTTGAGCCTTCAAATTTCCTTATATCAGTGCCTCAACTATGGAGACAACTGAAGTGACTTTGGCTGTAAGGGGGGACACATCCCCAGGTAAGGCAACTTGAACCTGCGAAGTTCTAGCATTTATTCTAGAATTTTAACTTGTCTGAATTATATAATAAGAACAGGCTACAAGAAGACTTAGCAGTTCCCATTATGATAATTATATTCCCCTAAATGAGCCATACTTAATGGTGCCATGAAGTAGATAATATTCGAGCCATAAGGCTCATATTGGATCAGATATTCGATAGATTTTCCTGCTGTCTCATTTCCCCTCGACACTGCACAATTGACCTTTATGGAGAAGTAGTGGCACTCCCTAGCTACTAGGAAATACATCAATAATCAGCAATCATCTGTTAGTCTGCACATGGATTGACTCACTTGGCAAAAAAAAAAAAAGTGTGACGGAAATGTAGTCAACGTAGTCTACCTAACTGAAACGTTGCTAACTTTCTGCCCCACATCTTTGTGCGCCCTCAGTTTTCAAAGCTGACCATATGTCCTTCTATGTTCCTAGGAGAGCTGTTGGCTGTGGTGGGGAATTGTGACGCCCTAGGAAACTGGTGCCATCACAGAGCTGTGACTCTTGAACCTGCCGATGGTGATGGGTATGCTAAAGATTAAAAAAATAATAATAATAATAATAGGCCTACACCACACATTCATAATTTAATCAAAACGCTTGTGTCTGTGCACTTTTTTTTATTTACTACCTATTTCGTCAATTTCTGGTCAAGATTGTGTTAATATCGTTCAGTAGTTTAGACCTTTTGTGTCCTCTGCATGCAGTTTGTGGAAGACGACCATCACTGTGCCCAGAGGAGTGGTGTCAAAGTATCGGTACTTCAAAGGCTTCTTTCTGGAGTCAAAGGTGAGTTGTTAATCTCCTTACATGCTGACGTTCTTCTTAGAAGGCCACTCCCCCCATGTAATCGTTGCCGCATAGCCTCCTCACATTGTTTGCCGTTTTGTTTCACAAATGGTTCCTAGTGATGTTGATGCAGCAATTGGGCTACAATGCTGCATTATAATTCTGCCCAGAGAATGTATGCCATTTTAGATTTGAACAAAATAATTGAATGGAAATGTTGTTCAGAATGAAAGGATTAATTGTGTACGATTTAAAATAAGATCATCTTCTAATGAAAAACAGTTCCAGTGATCAGATTTCTCAGAACCACGGTGTTTATCTTACTTTCCCTACATCGTGTTGATCCCTGAGTGTTGACTGTCAGCCCTCTAATACTAGAACTGGCCCAGAGCGATGCCAGCTGGTTTCCACTAATCCAAGGCGCAAGCCCCTCCCATGTTATTAAAGCTGCACTGGAGTGAACGTGGGACACACACACACACACACACACACACACACGCACACACACCAAACCAAACTGCCCCAGGGCTTCAATTTCTCATTAAATCTCTTGTCCGTAAAAGAAAAAAGTTACCAGCACATTATAAACTGCATTTAAGTAGCCATTATAGCCTTTAAGCTGACATCCCTTTCAGCTACAAATCAAGTTGTTATATTTTGCTTAGTAGTTTAAACATTATTAAAGAAGATGCAATTCCCTTTCTTTTTTAACAAATCCACTTTTCAGATGTGTTATGTGTTACAGTGATTGCTGATAGGCCTGGCTGCAGATTATTGATCTGCCAGTTCACATATCTCACTGACATTTTCTTTCAAAGGCAGCTCGGACACCCAAAACGGCACAGTTTAATGAATCTCTGTTTGAACCATAACACTGTACATTGGAATTGCAGAATGCAGGTGCTCCCTGCCAGGTGATAGTGAATAAGTGGGAGACCCATCAGCAACCGCGCACGATGTGCCCCACAGGTATAGCCCACCATAGAACGCTGCACGATTTGGTTTAATTTGGCTTGGCTAAAGAATACCCTCTGCCCCACGGAGAACCCGTCTTAGAACCGTAATAGTAGTTGCCTTTCACCACGGGTTAGACTAGTTTTAAATTCCAATGTGATTCTAAGTCTGTGGTCCTGATGAACTCATAGGATTAAGTTCTAAAGTCACTGCAGCGTTTCCTTTTAACGAGAATCCCTTCTTCAACTAGTTGCTATGGTTACTAGCCTGTAGGGAGGGCTTTTTAGCTGGGGTTTTTACTATGCATACGACTTTGCTGAGTCAAGGGCTTCCATTCTCAGATTTGCTGTTACAGCCGTAGTGTGTTCTAGAGCAAACGGTGGAACTGTAATGGATGTGCCAAATAGATCCATCTAGTGATAACTACATTGAAGTTCTCATAATACTCATACACAATTAGTTGGTTAGGGGGGGAAATAAATTCAACTCTAACCCTAAATCTCTATCGCATTCCCATGACCCTCTTATCACTTAGACACATTTTGTTTTCATTTGTAAAAGCACTCGCAAGCTTATTTTCTTGTGTGCTTCAGATATTTGATTACTTTATTCAATTGAAATGTATCGATAACATGGGTATATCGAAAACATGTTTGGTATGTGTCTTTCAACAATGCAAGTTGTACTACTGTGAGTATAGAAAGTTTACCCCAGACCAATTGCAACTTTCCAAGATTATGTCTTTACTTAGATATTCAAGATTCAATATACTTTGAACTATAATAACCCATATGAAACAAATTTAATTGAGAAAGGTAAAATCAGAGCAACAAATCATTTCAAATGTGGTTTGCACTCTATAGCCCATAGACCTTATTTGGAATTTTGCCTTTTTTTCGCCGCATCTTCTATGATGAAATTGCTCTGTTGTAACCTATTCTTAATTTCAGTTGATGTATGGCTGGGCCGTTAAATGTTTTAGTTTTAATGCCTATTTCTTTAATTACAGAGACACACTTTGTTACCGATGATGGCCGATTTGGAAATTACAGTGAGTATATCAGTTTAAACCAGTCCCCACCTTTCACACACAATTAATTCATGTCCATGACGAGTTCACGATTATTTAAAGCCAGTCACTATGTTAATACCTTTGCAATACTGCACACGTTTTAGCAAAATGTAGTCCTTGTAGGAACTGATGAAACCAAGGTGTAATTTGTCTGTGTGAATTGTAGGCCCTCAAATCGAATGACATTGCGATCTATGTGCTGTCGCCATTTTGTGATAGAACTCACCAAGTGATTCATGTCCCTCTGCAGATGGGCTGGAGAGTGTGGACTCTGGCTGGCTGACGTGCCAGACAGAGATTCGCCTGCGGCTGCACCACTCCAAGCAAGCTCCTGTGTCTATCACAAAAAAGAAATACAAGAAGTCTCGCTTCCGGTAGGACCGGGACCTAGAGGATATTCAGGGCCGCTCAATGAAAAGGCTGTGGCAAGGGACATGGCTTTGCATGATCCCAGCTGAAATGGGTTTTTTTCTTGCCTTAAATGCCTATGATAAGACTAAACGTTGTAAAATCAGGCCAAAAATACGTATGGGATTATGATCATCTTATTTTCGCAGTCAGCATACAGTATTCTTTGTCCTGGGCCTGAAGCTTTCCCGGGGAAGTGTTTTTACTGTACGTTTGTCCTCCTTCAGGATTAAGTTGCTGCTGGAGGGTTTTGAGGAGGAGGCGGAGGACGAGGATGAGGAGGAAACCCTGAGCCCAATGACGTGGCTCCAGAAGACCACCACCCTGGAGATCAGTATCATCAGCAGCGACGGCTACAAGTCCCGCCACTCCCAGCCCGAGTGTGGCTACGCCCTGGAGCCCTCACAGTGGACCGAGTACAGCATCCACACCATGGACCCAGACAACCTGGAGCTCACCTTTGAGTTCTTCGAGGTAACGTGCCAGAGATCCTTGTCTTTTTATGAAACATTAACCGGGGCCTTTTTTGAGATCAATTCAGTGTTAGTCAGTTAATGGCTCCGCTTAAACTAGTTTGAGATCCGCGTTGGCGAAAAGATTTAGAGCACAGCTCTGGAGGGCCACTGAAACTCACACCACCGACTCCCTTTACAGGAGAACATGGGCGAGCACGTCGTCGAGGGCGACACCCATCCCGGGCACGTGGGTACGGCCTGTCTGCTGTCCTCCTCTTTCCTGGAGACCGGCCAGGACGCGGGCGTCTCCACCCTCCCCATCATGGGGCGCAACTCCAGGCAGACTCTGGGGAAAGTCCGAGGTGATGCCGACGATGGCCATACATACTTAACCTGACCACGTGTATTTCCATACGTTTCTTATCTCTTGCCATACAGATATTGCCACGTCGCCTATTGCCTCCGAGATAGATCTGGATTTCATTTGCCTGCCAGGATAGATAACAACGCAACCTCCGTTCAGTGCTATGCACTGTCTGAAAGTCACTGGGTTGAAAGTCGTCCCTGTAAAAACAGTCGTTGACATAACACTGTGGGGAGCCATGTTGACTGGAAGGTGTGGTGTGTTTCAGTGGACTACCTGGTGATCCGTCCCATCCCCGGTCTCCAGTGGAACATGAGCTCCTGCTTCACCAAATACTGGAGGAAGAGAGGGGCTCTAGATGTAGGACACCGAGGTGCAGGCAGCACACACGCTGCCAAGTAAGTCTCTCCCCCTCTGTCTCTTACACACACTTACACACACACACACACACACACACACACACACACACACACACACACACACACACACACAGACAGACCCATGAAGTAGAACAGTTTAGTTCATCTTATTGTATGATTTCAAGTGACTACATTGGGGAAATTATACATAATAATAATAATAATAATAATGAATAATAATAATTCATTTTATTTATATAGTGCTTTTCTGACACCCAAAGATTCACAACATCGACATAGATAACATGGCAAAGACAAGTAGTTAAACAGAGACAGGGAGATTCGACAGACATATATGAAATGTTGCTCATCCGTAAACGTGCATGTCCCACGTTGTGCAGACAAAGTAATGGCATTGTCTTGAGAGGATAAGATTCCCTTTGTCCTCTTAAAAGAACACAGTCTGCTTAATAACAATAACAATGTCAGAAGTAACCCTTTTGCCGAACAGATCACTTGATAACTCAACAGCATACAATCTGCACACAGTGCCCTGTATTGTCTATACTGTAAATTTTATCCGATACTACGCTTGACCTTGTCTTGTTTGACTCTTTCAGACATCACAAAGTCAGGGAGAACACTATTGCCTCATTTAAAAGTGCTGCCAATCACGTGAGTAAAGTCGAGAGTTCTTGTTCAATCCTGTGGCTGTTTGTTTTAAAACCAGAATTAAACACTGTGGCGTCTTGCCTCCTGGCGTTTTTTTTTGGCCTCTCCTTAAGTGTGCGTGTGTGTGTGTGTGTGTGGGTGTGTGTGTGTGTGTGTGTGTGTGTGTGTGTGTGTGTGTGTGTCCACACAGGGGGCCGCCTATGTGGAGTTTGACGTCCATCTCTCCAAGGACTCGGTCCCCATCGTGTACCACGACCTGACCTGCTGCATCACCACCAAGAAGGTACATCCACGCAGAAGCTGCAACGTTACAGCCGCTGGCTGTTCCTAGTGCTCTATCCATGTGGTTTTGAAAAGGCCAATGTGCAGTGGTCATAAAGTGAGTCTCCCCTCTGTTGTTCCTGACAGAAAAAGGACAAGATGTCTCTGGAGCTGATCGAGGTGCCGGTCAAAGACCTGACTTATGACCAGCTGCAGCTTCTGAAGGTAAAAGGCTGCTGGTTCAAACCAACTACTTTGTGCCTCTGAAGAACAGGATGAAGGTGTCGGAGGTGCAGTCTACTGGGGTGTATTTCCAACATGGAGGATTGTTGTACAGATTTCCTGACTGCCTCTTTGTTTCACCCCCCCCCCTAGCTGGTCCATGCCACTGCCTTGAACTTGAACGATCATAAAGGTACAGTCGGCCATCTTTTCCTTACTGACAAAGGCAGCTTTTACCCTCTTTTTCAATTACCGCACCTGCCACCATATATATTTCTAATATTCCCACTTGATCTGCAAACATGCAAATACTCTTTTTAACACAAGAATTAGTTTTTGTTCATTTTGCATCTGCTGATTTATTATAATTTGCCCTACTGTTGCATATAGTTTATTTATGACGGGACTTGACGGGAACCCACATGCTTATTTTGTTCAACAATGTGCTGTGTCCTTTGTTTGCACCCTTGTAGAGCAGCTGGGAGTGAATGCACCTACCAGTTGATTGTATGTGCAGGGTTTAATTAACATTTTAATCTTCAGAACTGATGGAGGATGAAGATGAAGTTGATGAGCATCAGCCTTTCCCTTCACTCACACAGGTAGATGCGCGTGCACACACACACACACACACACACTCTCTCTCAATAATGAACCTGATTTTTACAATGCTTCAGCCACAAAGGCAGTCTAGCTAGAGCATGATAAGGTTGTAGGGTTTTGATAAGGTTTAATGTTTTAACCAGGCATAAGTGAGGTGACCACATTAGTGCTATTCTATGCAAACCAAATTAAGTTCTACTGGAGATCTGTATTTACTGTGAAATTTGAGCCCTATATACCTAGAGTAGTGATTATCTATGTACAAGTGGCCCTATTGGAAACTGCAGCCATTGTAAAGGTATACTGGCACTTGTTTAAGAGAAGTTGGATTGCTTTCTTCACTTGTCATTGCGCAACATTCTTTTAGTGTGAATTCAGGTAAGTGATTCCGTTGCTGTTGTGTAATGTGTCATTTTAAGAATAAGATAGACCTCACTAAAAAGAATGTGGTCCCTTTTGTGTCAGAATACCTTTTAAACACCACACTAACAAAAAGACAGCCTTTGCTTTTTTAGTCAAATTAGGGTGACCAGCAGACCTTTCCTGGATTTTGCCAATATGGCTCCCAAAACAGCATCAAGAATCAAGGCTAAAAAATGCCTTATTTAAAAAAAAAACTAAAAAAAACATTATTTTGAACCTTTTATAATTTAAGAAGCACAATTATATTGTTGATCATTTTATGTTTTCTCCTCCAGATCTTCCAAGCTGTCCCTGAGCATTTGGGATTTAACATTGAGTTGAAGTGGATCAGTCAAATGAAGGTAAATGTCACTAGACAGCCATCCCCCTTTGAAATGGGCGGATTTCATTCCTTTAACAGTTCAAATCAGTTTGTTGTTCCTTCTAACGACATACAAAACAGTCCCTAAGCGGAATCTTGTGCATTCCTGGAATGTCGCACACTTGAAATAAACTGACACCCGTCTCTGCTGTGTGCGTTTCTGGACAGGATGGTTCTTGGGAAGGAAACCTGTCGACCTACTTCAACAAGAACAAGTTCCTGGACATAATACTGTCCTGTGTGATGCAGAACGCTGGCACGAGACGCATCGTCTTCTCCTGTTTCGACCCAGACATCTGCACCATGTGAGCCCCCTACCGCCTGTTGAGGCACGAGTTCTGCTCCTGTTTCGTGTTGAAAGACGTTGTCGATGACCTAAGGAGCAATAGGTTCACATGCCTCTGGCGGCAACCGTCCACTTCCTGAATGCTGTTTGTTGTCCCTCCCTGCTCCCCTAGGGTGCGTCAGAAGCAAAACAAGTACCCCATCCTGTTCCTGACCCAGGGCATCTCTGAGAAATACCCCGAGCTGATGGACATCCGCTGCCGGACCACCCACGTCGCCATGAGCTTTGCCCAGAGCGAGGACATCCTGGTCAGTATCTGTAGGGAGAAGGAGCGCCTGCTGCCAGAGTTTAACACATCATTACAGATGTAGCTCAGGCTAATCAATGCTCTACCCAGCCTTGTCATTTGATGTAACCGAATGTGAAGCGTGCCTGTCCAAACCGAAGCGTCGTTTCAAATCGTGCTGTCGAGATGACGCTGACCCACCCGCCTCGCCTTCTCCTCCAGGGCATCAGCGCTCACGCCGAGGAGCTGCTGAAGAACCTCAGCCACATCCGGGAGGCCCAGTCCAAAGGCCTGGTGATGTTCAGCTGGGGCGACGACAACAACGACCACGAGAACCGCATGAAGCTCCGGGAGCAGTGCATCGACGGGCTCATCTACGACAGGTGCTCGCCATGTTCCACTCGGCCCCCTAGCTTTGCTCACTCGCCCATAGGTAGCAGCAGCAGCAGCAGCAGCAGCAGCAGCAGCAGCAGCAGCGTTTGGGCCTTTCATTTGAATGTGCCTTAGTGTGAGGCTAAATGCTGTGAGATGTTTGCTTTTGTTAGATGGGTAGAGAGGCAGTGGCGGCCTTCCAGAACTGTTTCTTTTAGGTTAATGTAGCGTTTAATTGAAAATATAAGGAAATGAATTATGTACGCAGCCTGCATCTGACCTGTCATGCAGACTGTGTTTGTCCTCTAAACTTTGAATAGTCGTGAAAACCTACAGTTGTTAACAGTTTTCTCTCTTCGCAGACAAGACTGGTACAAGTAGCGGAGTAGTCGCACAGTTTTAGTCCCTAGTAGTAAACCTGCAGTGGAGCAGCACATAGCCACTGGGTTTCTTCAACAGCAGCTGTTCTGCCAAACCTTTATTTGACCCGTGCCCAACTCAAACTCGTAAATGTTGAAGCAGAGTGATGAATTATACTAGCTGGGGATGAAAAGGGTGTATGATTTACACATTGAACCTAACAGGGGTCTGACAGCACTACATCTCACTGTAAAACTGTATTTAGAACAAAACTGTATTTAGACCAGCTTTTGATTACCTAATATTCACCAAATATTAGACTTTATACAATAATTATTGAAACATGTTTCATGTCAATGCTGTGCACAGATACCAAATGTTCAATGTTCCTGCGGTCATTGCTCTGGGGGTCTACTTGTGGATCCTTGGCAACCTAAGTCATAGTAAGGACATTCTGTCCATACATAGTTCCCACACAACAGGTGTGCACTCCGTGATCCTGTTTTGCTCCTTCCTGGACACCCGCTGGTGTTATTAGGAACATGCCCCTAGTCTAAACCGGGTGATTAAGTGCTCACTCGTCGTCTCATCACATGAGTACCACGCTCTCAACATTCTCCATCTCGACTGGCAAACATAGTGTCTTTGCTTCAGTAGGACATTTAATCAGGCGAATAGGTCGCACAAAAATAATGATTAACACGTGATCGGAATTATGTAATCTAGTAGGGCAGGCATTGCAATCTGTTGGCAGGAGCTAATGGGGATAATTTGTTCACTCCTTTTTATTTGATTTATCACCCAGTAAACAGGGTATGTTATACAAAGTAAATGAAAATAGAGTGGTTTAACCAGGCACTTCCTCAGGAGAACATGACATGCATGACCTTAGATGAGCTGGTTTAGCAACAGTTGTTTTTGAAAATATTTTACAGTCTCAGCATTTCTTTGTTTCAACATATCAAGACGCCAGTGCAAGTCGCTGGCTAGGCACTTCTCTATTTCAACTATGACCTACTCACTGTTCAGTGCTACAGAAAGAGCACATCTGCTATCTCAGCCTAGGTGTAATCGTCAAACTGCCCAGATGCACTTTCTGAAGTTTCGCTGCTCAGCATTTGTTGGAGGACAACCATTTCCCCTTTTATCGAAATTTCGTCTCGATAACTGTGTCTCTTTCTTTTCAGAATATGTGGATGATTGGGGCCACATTTTGAAACGAGTCTCCAGAAGCCCGTAATGTGCCTCTCTGTCTGGACCCGTGTTATGTTTTGATTTATTATTGCACCCCCCCCCCAGACCCTGGTTGATTTCTGATTTCCTCCCCAAATTACTGCCTGAATGAACCATCCTCGCAGTTGTAACAGAGCTTTCATTCGATGGCAAGGATGCAAGATGTTAGACATTCCACGTGCATTACTCTTTAAGAGAATAGCATGACGTGTTCCAACTAGTCCAGTGTCTCCAAACAAACATTTTTGTTTTGACTCTTTAGATGTCATGGGAAGGGAAGCGATCAGAGCAATAATTGTATTGGTCAACTGGCATGTCCATAATTTCTGAACGTGCTTTTCTGATTCGTTGCCTTCAAATGCCTTTATGTTGTTGGGGTCTTTTTATAATCTTACTTGGTTAACACAACAGGAAAAGCCTTCATGCATGCGCTGCTACGGGGTTCATGGCTTGAATGGCTGGTTTTGCAGCATGAGGCACAAATTTCTGGACGATGTCGTTTTGTGAACAGGCTGAAAGATGTACGCATAGTTTTCCTTTAAATTGCCTGTTTATAGTCCAACGAATACACTCTTCCATTTTAGTTTATGATTATACCAAATGAGTGTCCTTCCCAGAGCTGCTGTACGGTCCCTGAGCTCACCTACCACGTTGGATTCAGCATTTCATCTACAGATCATTAGAAGATACAGCATCATCCTGTTTTATAATATAGCCTCGTATTACATCCATACCTTGCATACGAACATGCAGTAGTCTACATTGCCTTCTGTGTTTATAGGTGATGTTTTTTGGATTTAGAATCTTCTTCATTCAATTTCTCATAGTTCATAAAGTAGAACTTGTGTCCCCTTATAGTGTGTGGCAGTAGATCTCAGTCCTCATAGATCTGGTTGTTTGTTATGTAGGTACATTTCAAAAGCTGCATGAAATGGTCTGTTGTAATTTGAAAGATGGCGGGCACTTACTGCACACCATAGATAATGGCTTGTATGGATGTGGTCATGATTTCCCTACACGTCTCTGATTTTGCTGCGTGGGTTGTCCAAAATGTTCTGATTGATTCAACATTTTGGTTGAATGGAATGTTCATAGCAAATTGTAGGTAAACACACTATATCTGGCGTTTGCATGACTAGGAAGCAACATTGACACATCAGCAGTCATTTTATCAAACCAATATGGCTGTGCTAACATATTGCCTTTATACTACTGTCCCTCCAGGATCTGTGATGACCAATTGGAGGAGCCAAACATCTTCCAAGTAGAGGAGCAGCACACCTTGCAGGAGGTGATCACCGAGGAGACCATGAAGAGCTGCAGCAGCTCCTGCTACTCAATCCCCTGCCCCTCAATCACCTGCCCTTCCCCACAGTGCTCCTCCAATGGTGGCAACGGCAATACAGAGTCTGACTCTGGCCTCAGCTCCTCCTAAACCTACTGGCCGTGTATGTATTGTATAACCTGGTTGAGAAACCACTGCCTTGTAACAGGGGATTATGAATGAGCCCTTAAATGTTCTACATACATTGTACACACATTTCCACATTAGAAGTTATGTTAGAGGTTTTGTTCCACTTTGTTTTGAATTACCGTGATTTCCATTGTTAATGTTTGTCCCACTGTTGGCTGGCTCAATACACTCGACTGTCACCTAAGTTAAACACAGCAAGACAAATATTATTCCCTCTGATTGTTGATGGCATTATGCCAATATGATTATGGAACTGACTGTCTCTGTCAATAAATTATTCTGTTTGGGGACAATCCAAATTAAAAAAAGCTTATGTATCTGCATGTCATCTTTTATAAAACTGCATTCTCAAGGAATATATTGTGAGAAAATGAATGTTTTCTTTGTGTGGCCAATTTGCTGTAGTCTCATACACAAAGTGCCATAATATTGTTGGTTTGCTGTCACAAAAATGTACTTTCATTGATTTCAGTCACAGATGATTTATTTTCAAAAGAAGGGTAATCATAGCATCACTAGATGTATTTTGCTGGTTGGCTTTTACATTTCTTATTGGTTTCTGCAGATAGTCAGTATTACCAGTGTTATTTTCAATGCACCGGTATATTAATTAGCTGTTGCTTCTGCTCAGTTGGTGTTCAATATCATTCAGGACAATGACCAAACCTATTATTTTATAGAGTTATACATATTGAAATATAACAAAATCTGAATTGTACTGGGACTTTCTTGAGCTTTTAAGGGTTTTTTCTTACTTTGGCACCTAAGGTAGATGTTTTAAGTTATTATTAGGGAATTATTATGGGTAAAAATTCAGAATGTTTTATTTGTGACAATTTACATCTTACAGCCTTAATAGGAAAATATTCTTATTTCCACAGTTATGCTGCTCGTTTATTTTTCCATACCTCACTCTGATCACTTGATACCAATGTTTGTCTCCTTTCTACAGAGCAAAATCCTTTGTTAATCTCGAGGTTCACAGCATAGCCAGGGATCATTTCATTTAATTTCATTTTTTTTTACAGTGTTTAAATAATCATAGTAAAAATGTATCTGAGCATGTCATTAAAACGCAATAAAACATGTTTATTGTGGATGTATTCTGTCTGTCTTTCTGAATTAATGTTTAATTTAATTTAATTTAATTTAATTTAATTTAATTTAATTTAATGTAACACCAAATGTGTCATCTGATGTTTTGCATGATCCTTAATGTGCAAATATTGAGAGGATGACAAAGACTAAATGCATTTATTGTACCAGTAATTCTGGAATCTGGTCAGAATGCAAATACAAAGAAATGTAAGATGCAGATGTGTTGTCTTGTTTTTGTTCCTTTCCAGACAATACAGAACATCTCGTGGTAAAAGTCGGTTTAGTGTTACCCATTTAGAGTTGATTTTGTTTTAGTGAGCTATCAAAGAAGTATCAAGTGGATCCAGTAATTACACACACATACACACATATATATGTAT
>JAVQIZ010015081.1:0-20000 GCA_036023535.2 Galaxias brevipinnis | reverse complement strand
CCTAGGTAGCTTTGGAGATAGTTCCTCCTCTGACTGTGTGGCAAATGCAGCTCTACCACTCTACTACGCGCACCTGCTTGTCACAGCCGTGCAAAGTGGTTCATCTCCAAAAGAGAACTCCAATAAAAACCACACACGGTTATCTACATCCACATAGCAAACGCCACTCTCCTCCACCGCTCCAAATGCCACTCTCCTCTACCGCTCCTCCAGGCTGGTCCAAAAGAGGAGCACAGAGCAGGAGTTTTTTTCTCTGCTGTCTCTTTGGCGTGTCTGTCCAGGCAGGACAGGGGTCCACGCTTGAGGCTCGGAGCCACCAGGGGACGGGGCGCCTGCGCTGGCTCAGGGAGGAGGAGACGGGGACTCCGGTTTGCCAACTCCCAGGGGGACCGGTGCATTAGTCTAATGAGCTGCCACTGCTCACTCTCTATGTCACACACACACACACACACACACACACACACCAACATCAGCTCTCCTTGAAAAGGAGCCCCCCCAGATTCTATACCTTACTTATACTCTCTTTAACTCTCTTTCTGACTTCCCGACTCATCCTGTCCCTCCATCCTCTGTCTGTCATAGCCTGTCTCTCTCTCTCGCTTCCCTTTTCGTTCTCAAAGAACAGATGGGACCCTCTTGGCAGAGCAGTGACCCCGGCAGCCACTCTTCAATCCCATTAATGCCACTACCTCATCCCACTGCAGCAAAAGGTAGCTTCTCACTTTCGCTAGTCCCCTGACTGTCACACACAATGCTCAGGACGCCACCCGTAAAGTCAACACTTTCAAACATAGTATTGACTGTCAGTTCAGTCCCATTAAAAGTATCCACTTACCTTCTATGGTAATCACCTGGCAAAAAAATATAGCTCTATAAGAAACGCTAAACTGACTGTTGCAACTTGATGGCCAACTCTTGATTCTGTTGTATGCAGTGCAAATGCACAAGCCTATATATCCACCACTTGGATTTGTGCATTGACTGTGTGGGTGTTTAATTATCTTCCAACGGCCAATCCCAGGTCCAAGATGCTAAGGCGAGCCAATCGGAAGCCACCCCTCACTCCTGACACACTAATAAGGGACATGGCTTTGCAATGACGTCATTTTTCAGTCACTAAGTGCCCCATTCACAAAATCCACCAGTCATTGGGACCATTTGATTTCTAAATTTGCATTGAGGTCATAAATTAAAAAACAGAAAAAAATGATGCAAAAACCATCCTGGCCATAAATATTTTATTGTCAACCAATTTTCTTTACATGCATGTTATTTTGTTCCGATGCCATATCAAAAAAGCCCCCCCAGCGAGACAACTTGCAGTCGGGGCCATCTGCTGGGTACGGATGTACACTACACACCAAGCCTCTTCGGGGCACTTCATTCATAACATACCACTATAGGTTTTCATTAGCTCCACACGTTGCAGTGGCTCAAGCCACTATGCTCCCACCCAAACTTGATTCTGAAAAAAAAGGGTTTTAACACTATCACTGATCATTTCACAATTTGAATACTGTGCTGTACTGTGCACTACAAGTATAAACAATTTTTGGTTCCCAAACAATGCTAATGGCTGTGAGTAAATCATTTATTTGATGTTGTCAATATATAAAACACTTTGACATGTATATGGGATGATTCAGGTTGTTCTCACGCACCAATCAATAAATCAATAGATGAGCCACCAATCAGACATTACACTGTATACCAGTCTGTCATAAGGCATCAATTTTACTCAGTATTATATATGTGCAAGTGTGTGTGTGTGGGTGTGGGTGTGTGTATTAGTGTTTGCATGTGTGTGTGTGTGGTGTGTGTGTGTGTGTGTGTGTGTGTGTGTGTGTGTATGTGTGTGTGTGTCTGCGTGGAGCGACGGACGTGTGTTTCACATTTCAAGTGTGCATAATTTGTGGGTTTGTCTGCGAGAGAGGAAGTGAAGGGAGGGTGGCCTTTCCTTGTCTGCGTCATAGAGGAACCCCATTAGACAGGATGAGCCTCCGAGTGCTATTGAGCAGTCAGACACTTCCATGTCACACATGCTCAGTCACTGCAAAATGGACAGCCCTGGGGTTCCAGCAAACAGTGTGCAATGCATGTGGGCACCTGTGTGTGTTTGTGCTCACCTACACCTGTACAGAGCCGCCATTGGTGGCCTAATGTGTGTGTGTGGGAGAGACGCTTCATTGAGACGCTTCATGTTGTGTCCCTGAAGGAACTGCACATGATACACCAAGATACTTCAAAAGGTTTCTTCTTCTCCCAATGAAAAGTCAATACAGTGACCTTTCAGGACAAGCCTGTCCTTGTTTAGGTCAGCTCGTCCACCCTAGTGTAACTTATCCCTGAGTCAAATCAGATCAAATCAGGTTTATTTATAGAGCTTGTTTAAAACGAGCAGAGCAGACCAAAGTGCTGTAATAAACAACACTTAATAGTCAACATAATTAAAACAATTACCTACTGCCTAACCATATTTTTGCCTTTTTAAACTGGGGGTTACTCTAGAAGTTCAATAAATCACCAGTGATAAACAGGTTAGAAATGGCTGAAAAGTTTGAATTCATTTTTTCCTCATATTGTATGTTGTCAATTATGCTTCAAATGTCTTCTTAGAGATACACCGTTGCTAGGACCACAGAGGGTTGCTATGATCTTTGGAGCTCTCCAGTCACCACCGGGTTCTTCAAGGTCCGGGGGATTGTGCCCCGTCCAGATAAATGACTTCCTAAATGGAAAGGAAAGAGCAACAGCACTTTAGTCATTAACCGACTCCAGCCCCCTGTAATGGCTCTCAATCTCCAAATCTAATCAGTGCTCAGCACCACAGCCCGCTCCACTTGATTAAATGCAAGTTCAAGTGTGGACCAGAGCCGGTGCAATTCTGGTAGTTTCCAGTACTGTGTCAAGAGACTATTTAAACACCTGAAGGGGACTCTCACAGGGATTACTAAACCCTTCAACGAAAAGACAGAAACCAGTTTGTGTATGTACGCAGGCTGCAGGCAAACACACACAAACACAGAGAAATGCACGCACACCAGCTGGCATCCGCTACAGTAAAGACATATTACGATCTATTACACATGTTGTCCCTCTTATAGAAAGTAGGATGGTGACTTAAACTAATGCCATGCAAACATTTGGGAACAGGTCATTACTTACAGGTCTATATGAAGTGCCACTTTACTTGTAAGAGCAGTCGGGCACTCGCAGGCTCCGCTGCTGTTCATCCTGGTACCCAGGACATTAGGGAAATTACATTTAATCGTTGAAACGGCAGGGCATCAATCAGGTGCTTGTGGCGCACAGCGTGGGAGGGAGGTCTTGCTCGAGCTCTGACATCATCCCCTGCTTGTCTCAAGCTCTCGGCTCAGTTGTACTCCACTTTCATTCACGAAAAAGAGGAGAGCGAGGGGAAGAAAGCCCATCAGCAATCGATGTCTCGACACTAACAAATAGTCCAGTCCGACCATGAACAATGTTGAAGAGAGTTTGTGTTCCCGAAAAGTGCTCATCTGCTGTTAATCATGAATTTATTGACCTAACTTGAAGGGATTGGGCCCATAAATTGGTTTTGAGCAGCAGTCTGGACTGGTTACACCAAATTAAAGATGGTTTTAAGAGAGACTACATATGATTTAGTAAGTGTTACATTTTATCAGTAGCAGTAGTCCATTAGACAATTACTTGTTCCACGTTTCCAATTAAAAAGCTTTTTAGGATCCAACTATTAAAGGTATGAAAATATACAAAACTGGCTCAATGTCTTGCATTTGACACACTTTCTGTTTGTTGTTTTGTTAGGTGAAATATTTTAACAGCCGCCTCAGAAAGATGCAGTCACTCAAAAGGGTGTCCTCTCAAGATCTGATAAAAGCAAGCAATTCCGCTTAAGTATTTTAAGGGAACTTGGCTTCTGTGTTTGGAACCATTTCAGATTCAATCCCACTTGATCAACTTGGATCCTGTCCCGTGGTATTTATAGAAAGTTAAACGGTATGCGGTTATGAAACGTGGATAGGGGCCAGAGTCTGCTATCATTTTTGCCTCCACAGCAAAGAGGAGAGTTGAACATTTCGGCTCATTTCAGATCAGTCTAGTCACTGAAGTTATGTCTCGACTGGAAGGATCCACTTATTTTTATTTAGGCAGCGTCATCGTTTGGGCAAAGCCTGAAGGTTCACGGAGAGTTTTCATGTCATAGATGAAACATTAACGAAGAGCAGGTAATGCCACCAAACAGATTAGTATTTGCCACCCCAGTCCTGACCCTGGTCCTAACCTCCTCCACGTTCTTGTCATGTCACCATCATTTACGTAATTGAGTCTTTGAGATAATGGCTTGGGCAGTGTGGCCATGAAATTAACACACCATGTTCAGGAGTAGCCATTGCATTTCCTCCACGCGAGAAATTGAGCAGTTTCGTCAATTGGTCAAAGGCACTAAAAGCCACCATAAAGCCCATTATTGTGGCATGATGGATCCCTAAGAACAAGAGACCATTAACAAGTTTAATGACTAGGTTAACAAGAGCAGCCAGGTGTCTGAGGAACAAAGCCTGATCACCCTCCCCTCAGAGTTGCATTTGTTCATTTGTGCCAAGGCAGAGCATTGACCTTCTCTTTGAATCAGGGAATTAAACCAAAACTTAACAACTGTCAATGGGTATGTTGTAAGAACTGAATAAGACAAGAGCATATCTCCTATTGAATATTTGGAATAATCTACAAATTATTTCAAGATCGTAATACAAGGACAATGAGGCCAAGAGTTTGGCTACACGAAAAATCAGAACCTCCCCTCATCTCAACCAAACACGTAATCTAGTAGAAATACAAGCTATAGATTTGTTGTCCAGTCATAGAGGAAAGATTGTGGCAAACTAAAGGGGCTTCACATAAAGTGGGCAAAACCGAGCCAAGACTCGCTCTCATCTCCAAAAGTGACCTCTCACATTAGCTAATCTAAAATCCACAGTAGCGGATGAGTAAATGCAATTAATGTTTGAGCATTTGTTGGAGAGCCAAGGAAATACTTTGAGCTCAGTAATGATTTGATGTCTCAGTTCCCAGACTTGGCCTCAGGCAGTACACCATTGACACAGACAATGGAGGATGTCGTGGATAGGAATGGTGTCAGTGCACTTCTTGAATTAGTTTGGTGTGCATTGTCATGAGACATTCAATCAGTTAAATACTGAGTTCATCATTGCTGTTTAATCTGTCTGCAAAAGCTCTACAGGAGGACCTTTTATGTATGTGAATATTGTGAGGAGGGGATCAGACATGAATACAACACGAATGGGGAAATGACCATAATATCAATAATTTGCTCTTTCATTATATACATAAAAAAACAAATACTCAACATTGTGGGAGGTTTGAACCCCTTGTTTTGATTGATCCTGTGACATATCAAAGGATCACAGAAGATCCTCTTCTTAATGTGTTTGGGCTCTGACCTGGGGTCTCCACAAAGGGACCACATGCCAATGGTCAATTGTGCCACATCACTGGTCCTTATGTACCAGTCGGTCACTACAGTTTCCCTGAGCACCACAATCTGCCAATCCAGATGGCTTGTCAACCGGCTACACCTGTCAGATCAGAGAGGTCAGGAAGGGCATATGTTATACATACAAATTCTAGCACACACAAGCAAATGTGTTTAATAGCGATCTTTAAAAGTTACACGAACCTTAAGTAAAGACATTTTTTGATTGGACAACCTGTTGGGAGCATTGAAACAGTGCATGTGCATGTGACATTACAGAAAAATTGATTTCTTTTTCCCCAAAAGTATAAATGGAGCTGACGTCTATGATTTTAAATTATGTATGATATGAACTCAAAAGCTTATTGTTGGAGGATGCATGCTTTTAGTGGGTGGTTTTAGACATCATATCATAAATTAGCCATGAGTTGTTCCAGTTAGAGTAAAGAAAAACTACAGGTGTCAAAGGTAAGAAAAACCGTGATCAAAATGTAGGAAACCATGATAAATGCTGACACTTCCATAGACTGTACTGCATTAACAATGATACTATTAAAATCACCTTAATCTTATTTGAAACATTGGTGTTCTGGAATGATTGGTGTGAGGGTTGGAACAGGAGATAAGTGCAGAGCAGGTATAAATCAATAGAAACAGCAATAGCAAAGACCACAGACAATAGAAACCCGTTTTGCGTCTACTTTGACCAACTCAGGAAACAGAAATAATCAAAGAAAGAATTAAACATACAGGGATTAAATACCATCAAAACAGTGCAGGTGAACCCATGGCTTTAATCAGGATAGGTATAACCACAAAGGTAATCAGGACAGGTGAAACCAATAATGCTTTAAGGAGCACTTGGTCCTCCTTCCCTCAGTGCCCTATGGGGCTAGTGTTGCATTGGCCTGACCGTGACAATTGTGCTCTTTCATGATAACAATGTCGCCATCCACAGGGCACGTGGGTCACTGAACGGTTAGATGAGAATTCAGTTGGTCAGAATTATATGCCATGGCCTGTGTAGTTACCAGGGGTCTCATTTATAAAAGTTGCGTTAGCACAAAAGAAGGCATAAACTGGATGAAATTGAAACATTTTGCCGGTTGGGATATGCCCTAATTTTAGTCATGCTGTCAGTATGGATGACAATTAAATTTCTCAGTTTCACTGACTATTTCTAGGCAACTATGGGTGGGACAAGATGTTTGCTCACGTGCGGCAAATTTCGAGTTGATTGTGATTTGAAAAGGGAAACTGACGTGTAACGTGCGTATGTTCCGTGTTATAAATCTGAATATTTTTGTGTATAAGCACTTTCTGTGCTACGTATATGCAACCTTTTGACGTGAATCCGTAATGTTTAATAAATGAGACCTCAGATCTCAACCCAAATGACCAGCTATAGGAGATTTGGGACCAACATGTTAGAATACATAAACACCACATGTCTTTAAGAACAATTGGTGTTCCATCCAATCAATGAAGTTCCAGAGACTTGTAGACTCCATGCAAAGCACATTGAAGCTGTTCTGTTGGCAAGGGTTGGCCCAACCCATTACTAAGATAGGTTTCTATACTCTATGTCCTTTCATTTATTCTGTCTGTATATGTGCAGTATCTAAAAAGATCCAGACATATCTAGTTGGAAATTACCTAGGTTTTTTTTGTAAAAATAAATAAATAAATAGTGGTCCTCAAATAATCACATTTATGACGCCTTGCGTTGGTCCAGGCAGGTGTTCTATAGTTATCATGTGTAGCTGTGGGAGATGACACATCAGCCTGTAGATTTAAGATTGTTCAAGACCAATCATTGCATAACTTAATAACACCATCTATGTAAGTACATCATTCATATGTTTATTCACTTCCTGTGTTAAGTTGCTGCTATTCCTCTTCTGAGTGCTCTAAGGTTTCACTCGTCTTTACTCTAACATTCAATATTTTACTTACACAAACAATATCTTATACATCCATTTTAATAGTATTGAAACCATCCTAGGCTATGTCTGTGTCTAACCACCTTCACTAGAGACAAACAGTTTGATGGGGAAAGGTTAAGGTACGAGATTTTTAACATGAGGTGTAATTTCTTCAAAGTCTCTTAGTTACAACTTTGGGGTTAGCCTAACAACCTCATGTCTCAGCTAAAACTACTTTATTTAGACAAACAACTTGGAGGTTTATGTTATATAACAAGAAATGTATTTTCTAACCGTGCACACATAAATAGGCAATGCAGCCTATAATATGCTGGTGGGGTTGTGGTAGGATCGTTTAAAGCCACCACAGGCACATTTACGTATTATCAATCAATTTCTACAGTTTGTACATTGTAATGTCTATGGGATAGTGAAAAAATCGCCATTCAGATCAGTTCTCTTGAAGTCTCAATATTAAATATAGAAGTTGTCTGCTGCCAATTTGCTTTAAGGAAGTACATCACTAAATCAGGAAGAGATGCCCATATTGGAGTACAGTCGTTGATCATGCTAGATATGCATTGACCACGAGTATAATGCATCTCATCTTTGCGACGGTTAGAGAAACTAATTACAGCAAGCAAACTGTAGCGGCAGCCAAAACCACCTCTTATAAGAAACTACCTACTGCTGCTTTAGGTAGTGCAGGCAGATTCTGAGTAATCAGTGCCTGCTTTCCTGTTGGTTTCTGAGTATGGAGAGGGGCTACATGAATGAACTTTACAGTGTGTGAAAAGATGCCACCTATTGGCTGACTATTATTAGATTCAAAGGCTGAGCAAAGAGGCTATCTATCAGACCCTGATATTATTAAGTGCTCCACAATGTGCTGCTGCCTCTCTGATTTTGAAAAAGCCCCTTCAGCCATTTACGTCCAAAACGCTGCATAAGCTCTTTTGAAAACGGTAGTGGAAACGATCCTACAGGACTCTCATCTTCCTTTTTACACAGACGGCGCTACGTGCCCTGGCATTTGGTAGGAACTGTAAAAGTCAATGAAGATGTATACCGATTCATAAAATGTATGAGTGGGGGGAGGGGGGGTCAGTCCATTTGGTATGCTGTTGCTGACTTCTGGCCTCTGTTTGATAGGCTCTCTGCCAGCTTAATGCACACTTGGCAGACCAGGCCGCTTTAGCTCCCATTAGTCCAGTCGATTTCCAGGTTAACCACAATCCTGACCTAATTTTAGCAACCAGGAATTGAGATGAATACTGAAGTCGTTCAAAGTTACTAGAGGCAGTTTATCCATAGGGGATGATTTTGGTGACCCCTACCGTTTGCTTAGTGTAATTCTGTTCCCTAACCTTCGCAAAGAAGACATGCTCGTGGTGATCACTACTTATTGCTAGCATGATCAACAACTACATCGCTTCCTGATTCAGTGACGCACTTCCCTGTGTCATAAAGTAATTTGTCACAGTTTCGCAGGAGATTGCTGGCGGACATAATTTGTGTTAAAGACTGAGACTTCAAGAGGACTGATCTGAAACACGATTTTTTCATTCTCCCATAGACATTACAATGTGCTCAGAAGAAATGCATTGATAATCCATAAATATAAAAAGTTGCCTATTGCGGCTTTAACGGATGCTTCCGAGGGATTGGCACTCACAGGAGTGTGAAGATGAGCTGTCACTTAATTCTTTACATAATACATTCACAAATTTTAAACAGGCAAAAATGGCAAAAGCTTTGACATAGGTCAAATACTCAAATGAACTCCAAGAAACTTGACACATTGCACTAATTCAATCAAATTGACCAGCTAGAAACGTGACATTACTGATGTATCAGGTCTTACTAGTGTGGCTGCTTAAAACGTGAGAATGAATGCTATTACTCAACAGTTAGTGGCATACTGCTACACCTTTAAACACCTAGGCCATGCCCCTCTTTCCACGTCTGAGCACCGACAGCGCAGCTTGGACCCGTCACACAGTGACTCAGGCCGCTCTCCATTTGAAAAATTAAACTGAGGCCGTTTGGCAGAGTTAAATGAAGCCTAGGCAAATATGCTGAGCTCAGCACAGCCTCTACAATCTCAATCACAAAGGATGCTGGTGCACTGATGTAATGGTCAGGAGACGCTTTGCCGCTGCCTTGGCAGAGGAGGAGGGCTTGTCAGCACAGGGCTTTAAATTCATCTCCCCCCGGATCAAGGGTGCATCAGATATCATTAACAGCCCAAAAACCAAACATAGACTGAAAATATGACAGGTAGCGTGGTCATGGACATATACGTATGAGGCTGCATTGCAATGTGCCACTCAGCATGTCGATCAGGTTTGATAGGCACTCCTTCACCTACCTTGTGCTGAAGGAATGTATAATGTTTTGCCTTTTAAATATAATTAGATTTTATGATGTAGTATGTTTTAGATTCGATCACAGAGCAGACTAAAGTCTTCTCTCATCACACTTACATTTTTCTTTTCACTACTCAGTCTGAGGTGCTGTATAACCACCTAAACCAAGACAAGCTTATTGTAGAGACCATGGTGAATAAAGAGGATTTCTGAATTATTTTCTAGAAATATTGTTGGTTGAACTTGAACTACATGCCTACACACACACACACACACACACACACACACACACACACACACATCACATTACACAGTATATACATATCTATAAATCAAAGTTATCCGTAAGATATGTAAATATATATATATATAAATATAAATATATATATATATATATATATATATATATATATATATATATATATACACACACACACACACACACACACACACATGCACACGCACAAACACACCACAAAGAAGAAGGTAGATCGAACTCAGACTCATCTTGCAGTGTTTGACAGAGTCAGAGACTCACTGCTGCATTCCAGTGGCTACGCAGTCGTACTGCAATCATACGTTCATGCCTGTCCTTCAACACGGAGTGCGTTTACATGACCATTTTAATATCACATTACCATTATCGGTTTATGAGCGGAGTATTGTAAACTACTCAGTGATTCACGTTTCCCACTTCTTTAATTTTAGCCTATATCTACAAATGATTTATTAAACACTGTAATTATTATGCTATATATTCACACAGAGAAAGAATCAACAGGCATACAGTAAACCTTTAATCCAGATGTTTTTTTTAAGAGAACATTACATTGGAAATAGTTCAGGGGGACCTAGGCTTAATATACGTCCACAAGTATTTGGCTTCGTAGCCTACAGCAGTAGAGGGCTTGACTTTAATAAGTTTGTTTGACATATTTTTTCATGGGCCCTAGCAATTCTGGCAACTCTCTCGATCCAACCGTCTGAATCTGTTGCTCTGCCTGATGCCTGAATGTTGCAGGAAAACAAATCAATTCAGAATCACAGCTCAGCCTCAAGTCTAGCAAAGAAGCGGCTGTCTTATAAAGTTGACATAATGGTGAGATTTGTTTAAACGTTTTAAGTCATTTTGTGGGTTTAACAATATTGTTGCAGTTTGCTTAACGTCTACTACAATTGAGAGAAACAATTACCATAAAACATAAATTGGGTGGAATGCAGAAATCATTCATTAAAACTTAGTTGTTGGATGACTTGCTTACGTTAGCTAGCTAGTTAGCTAGCTAGCTAGCTAGCGAGCGAGCAGACAGACGGTAGACAACTACGTCTACGCAAGCCAAGTGCCAATTCAATTGAATGGGTTGGTCGCAGCTAGCTATTAGCAGCACGCAAAATCTAGTACCCACCGTCGCCCACCGTTTTGGCAGGAAGTTGGCATAGTTCTAAATTAACCATTAGCTTAGTTGTTTTACGTTTGCTAACTTTTATTGACATTCACGGATACACAGTTATTTGCTTTCTGTTTCTATTTAAGTTTGCCAGCTAAGTTAGCTAGATGTAAAGCTAACGTAGCTTTGGCTAGCTAAGTAAGTTGACGCTGTCATGAATATGCCAAGACTGTCTCAAGTCAGTCAGACAGCATGAACCGTCTTAACAAAAAAACTAGCAAGTACTCGAACTACTCTTCTATTAACTTGTGTTAGCTATGTACGAAATTTTTAATGACATCAGTTTCAGATAGGTGAACATGTTTAAATCATGGCTACTTTTCCTTTTGTACTTTCGTTTTAATTCCAGAAAGAACATTAATTTTATCTTGAATTTAGCGTAACGTTCGTTAGTTTTCTAGAACAAAACTAGCTCAAGATGTGGTATAATTAGTGTTAAAAGTACACACCTTTTTTATAGTCAAGAATTTTTTATCAATATTCAAGGTTAGTAGGTAAGCATACCATAGTTTACTATTAGTTTTAACTAACTAGAAGATTAAAGTTAATTGGAGGACGAACATAGTATGGGGTGAATATGAAGGAAGTTGAGAGCAGTAAAAGCCAGCAAGGTAGATAATGCTTAATGATTATAACACTCTTATAAGACTACACTGTCTGTTACCCTGAGAAAAGATTAACATTCTGCGAGTATGCCACTGGTAACTTGCAACTACTAAACTAAAGCGTTACCTTGATACACAATTTTATATTGTTGTTTATGTGAGACAGACAGGCATTTCTGAACAGACATTAGCCCATATGATCTAGCTACTTTTGCTTTAACTGCCAGGTAAGGTAAGGTAAGGTTACAGTCCCTGCCATCTGGCTCTTATTATTTATTCACTTGACATACGACTCCCCCGTGAGACTTGTATAGCTAGCTCAACTGGAAGTCTGATATTTTCCCAGACCTTTCGTTTTAAGCTACCATTCACAATGCAAGATAACTATGTAAGCGAGTCAGTTTTGACTGAATTGTTTTGTTTTGTAATTTTCATATTTCACTTTGTAATGGAGAGTTTTCTTGCATTGCATTTCTGTAGTTCCGGAACCAATATGACAACGATGTCACTGTTTGGAGCCCTCAAGTAAGTGATATTCTGACGGCTTCATACAACATTCTAGTTAGATGGTGTAGCACAATTACTTATTTAAATGAGAAAAGGGTGTAAGGTAATACTCCATACAGTTAAAAATATGAGGATCTGTTTGTGTTTCAGGGACGCATCCATCAGATCGAGTATGCTATGGAGGCCGTGAAACAGGGCTCTGCTACAGTCGGACTTAAATCAAGAACCCATGCAGTCCTTGTGGCCCTTAAGGTAATGCTTACCTTTTCTAATCCATTGAGCAAGTCATAGAACACCTTTCCTCTGACTTCTGTGAGTTTTGCATCTGAAGTGTTGCGTTTAAACTTTGCCGGCAAGTTTTATACTATTTTTGTTGATTGTCTTTCTGTACAGAGGGCTCAGTCAGAGTTGGCTGCTCACCAGAAGAAGATCCTACATGTCGACAATCATGTTGGCATCTCCATCGCTGGACTAACAGCTGATGCCAGGCTGCTCTGGTACGATTAACAAGCGTTCCCACACAAGGGAAATGACACGCAACAAGAAGAGCTAGAAGCTTAGTCTAAGCAGTATCATAAGTAGTGTTTCCCTTCATGCTGCCTTTGTCTTTCTCCCCAGTAACTTCATGCGTCAGGAGTGCATGGACTCCAGGTTTGTGTTTGACAGGGCCCTCCCTGCATCACGCCTCGTCACTCTGATCGGCAGCAGTATCCTTTCATTAGCTGTTTTTCTCTCTCTGTAACGTAAACCTTTGATCCCCCTTGCAATCCCATATATTACTTTATATTCTTAATCTGACATCCAGAAACCCAAATCCCAACACAGCGATATGGAAGAAGACCCTATGGAGTGGGTCTCCTTATAGCAAGCTATGACGTAAGCTACGTTGACTTGTATGATAATGGTGGTGTTTGTAGACGGAGGTCCTGTTCTTGCGATGAACATAAAGTCGTGACCCTAAAGTACCCCTGTTTATTCCCTTCATAGGATATGGGGCCTCACATTTACCAGACCTGCCCATCCGCCAACTACTTTGACTGTAAGGCCATGTCTATCGGCGCCCGCTCTCAGTCTGCCCGTACATACCTGGAAAGGTGCATGGACAAATTCATGGATTGTAAGAACTACCGCATGCAAACCATATGCACACCTAAGAGCTATGTCCAAACCCATGCATTGCTGTTAAAAAGTATATACCAGTGTCACATATTGTATATTGATTTGATCTTCTATCAAAATCTAGATAAAACCAAGCCTTGTGAAGCTATTAAAACAAAATCTGGATGCTTTTTAAGATGTATTCTTTAAAAAAAGTTATAGAAATGTTATCACCAAATTAGCCTCAATAACGGGTTACACCACCATGAGAGGTAATAACCGCAACCAATTGTTAGTTAGTTAGTAATTGTAGTTACTAATAAGCTTTCATGGTGCAGTGGAGGAATTTCAAAACCTCATTCACACAACGTCTGACTTACCATAAGAGTGAAGTTGGTTGTCAGAACGCAGGTTCTAGAGCCCCATCATGCTAACGTGCTAAGAAATACCAGACAACCTCTGGATAAAAGTTGTTTCGGTCTTAACATGGAAAGGTTACCAAACTGTTTCAATGGATCTGGTGCTTAATTTCTCTGTCATTTGCAACTCGGTCTTGGTTGTTTAGCACATGTATCAAAAACTCACACACTGTCACTCTAGTTACTCCATTGGTCAATATTGTTTTCTTGTGTGTAGGCGAACTTCATGAACTTGTCCAGCATGGTCTTCGTGCTCTTAGGGAAACCCTTCCTGCAGAACAGGATCTCACCACCAAGGTAAGTCAGCTCCTTTGCCAATGCATGCCCTATGCATGAGAAAGAGACATATAATTTTTTCCTACTTGCCACATGTAAGAGGTTATGGGGAAATGGCATCTTTCAGACACCCTGGAGAGTTCAGTCTCTTCCTCAGACACTAAGAAGATTGAGATTGCCTGTTCTAAGGTTGGAACCAGTAGTCTTTTGGTGGCCTTTTGCTAGATGTTCTTAATGACACCATATGCTATGCTAACGGTTTTTCTATTTATTTATTTATTTAAATGTTTTTCTTTATTTTCTTTTTTTAAACCTTTATTTTATCATGTTAGTCTGATTTTGATTTAGAGTCTCTTTTGCAGGAGAGACCAGTGAGTGATTGAACACTAAAATGACTGACATAGGAGAGGAAATAATCCATGTATTTTATTGATACTTACGAGTTTACTCTACTTCACTGCATTTCAGAACGTTTCTGTTGGCATTGTGGGGAAAGATATGGATTTCACCATTTATGACGACGATGATGTTGCTACCTTTTTAGAGGGGCTGGAGGAAAGGCCACAGAGAAAGGTAAAGACTTATAGACTATGTAGTTCACGGCAATCCATTTCCAATTTGTGAACGCCATACACCTAGTGTTCAAGTGTTGGAACAATCCACATTTAGACATCTACAAAGGTTGTTCTGACCCTTCATTGATAATCTTGCTTTTTTGTGTTGTCTGGTGCATATGACAACAAAGAGATGTATTTTAAAAGCCCTGATCAAGGAAATAGCTTCTTTTTTTTTACTACAAGTTGTAAGACTGTTCAGCATGTATGTGTCCCATACAAAGCACAGTAATTTATTTGTATTAGTAGCCTATAAGGAACAGTGGAAAACGTGTTTTTACATCTTTAGCTTGGCTTTATGTTTGGTGTCAAATAGACGGAACAGTGTATTTGAAATGTTGGAGCACTCGGTATGAAAGCCTATCGCCAAGCTGCGGACTTCAACAGTCGTGCTACCGGCCAAAAATGTTCTCCCTTGTGTATGACTTCACAGCTAACCCCTGAAATTTTTTTTAGGTTGCCCTGCCTGCCGATGATCCAGCTGCAGATGCGGCTGTTGAGCCAATGGAGCAATGAGATGCTCCATAGCTGGAGACAACACGAAACCAGCCAATGTTACCTAAGCTTTCCTGTCACTGTGAGAAGGACGGAGACCAAATTCTGACACAACCTACTATGGGAAAATGAAGTGCCACTCATTGGCATGTTACATCTGTACTGTCAGCAAACAGCATTCATTGCGTGTTGCTTTTTTCTACTGGTGGAATTTTCATTCATAAAATAAAACTCTCTTTTTTGAAACACTGTCTTTTTGCTTTTGAATAGGTAGCCATTTCAAAGTTATAGATATTTTATTTCAGTATAAGAGACCTCTACAGTAGTGTGTTTTCTAGAAATACGTATATGCAGAGCTGAAATAGTGATAAATAGTGCATAAACGTGTGTACAGTGAGAGTATCTTTAAAAGCTCTGCTGTGTACAGCATAGAAGATCAAGTAAAGAGAACAAACGAGTAGAATACATACTTGGATATAAACTACTAATACTATCTAACAAGTTAGTAGGGTCACTTAATGCACTAAACAATCATTGTACCAAATGGGTAATCAATGAAGGGACAGTTTAGTGCAACCGAAGTCATGAGCCGATTTCCCTGCTTCAATACAGTCCAATCATCTCCTTGTACTCCCTCAATCGAGCCAACTAGAAGGGGTACATGGGAATCTTCTGTTAAAAAAGGTTATGTAATTGGGTTAGGACATCTTGCTTGCTTGGAAACTACTGAGCCTGGATCAGGTTACTGTTCAAGTCCACCTAGTTAGGAGTAGAATGATTGAAAGAGACGAGTCTAAAGATATGAAGCAATCCTCTGGTTCAAAAAGTGGAGTTAGCGAGGGTCATGCTTTGCTCTTTTTTTCCTGTTCCTTCGTCTGACCGCAGAGCCATCTGAGGTTTCCATTGGCGGTGTGAGGTTGTCCAGTTTATTCTGCTCCAGCATTGTGGTCATTTTCAGTGTGAGCTCCAGTTCCTCTATGACTCCACCCATATCCTCATCAGCCAAACTCAAGTTGACATTGGCCCCTTGCTCCACCATTTCAAAGAGAGCTCCCTGGTTGCTGGTCTCAGCCAAATCGCTGTCGGCCCCTTCCTTTTCATTAGCAGCTACCATGTCAATATCTCCCTTGTCATTACCTGATTGGCCCTCTTCCTCATGTTCCCCCTTGTCCATGTGGTCTTCACTAGCATCTTCATCACCGTGTGCTTCATTATACTTCTTCACCTCCGCTTCTGTTTCTGGGTTGCTCTGTGGGACATGGTGGCATGCAGGACAATGGGAACCTTCCCAGCATTGTTTGTGTTCTTCTGGTAGGTCTAATGTAGATGGGGATAAATATATGAGGATCTATTATACTGTATAAAAAAATTATAAGTCTAAGTCCTAAAAAAACTGAAAATATAACAGCGATGATTGATGCAATGTTTGCATGGCCTGCATTGCACAGAAACTAAGCCCGCATTTGTTGTCTCAGTTCAATTAGTTTTACTGTGTATCAGTCTGAAGCAGATTAGCCAAAACCCAATCCCAAAGAGATAGTGGAACAGATTGTTTAGGATTCCCCAAACAGCCAATAAAACAGTAATACCTGTATTCATTTCAGACAAGCTTTGAACTTTTTCTGCTCCATATTAAAACCCATCAGATGGATCCATTTTCACATACCTTCCCAGTCTCCAGGCTTCTTCTCTGGGGCCACACCCTCCACCAGATGACCTTCCTGCATCACACGAGTGATCTCCCTGAGCTGGAGCAGCAGACTCTCCTCTTGGTCGGCAGTCACCCCTGTCACCCTGTTCATCAATCCACATCATGCATCAGCAGGGATAATAGATTCAAATGATCCCAAAGGAAACGTTGGATATGGAGAGAACAATAAACCATCCTAAAAGTGTTGGACAGCTACCTATAGCTGACAGGTTGAATTGAATTAAGGAAACTGCACAGGGACAAAGAAAACAAATGGTATAAGGAATGCACGCTGACCTCTCTGGACTGTTGCTAGCCTTGGATACAATTTTCTCCATCACCATTTCTGTTTCTTTTAACTTCTCTTGCAATTGAGAGAGCTCAAAGTCAGCTAGTGGGACAGGAAGGAAAGAGGAGCATGAAAAAAATAAGCAAGGTTATCTGAAGTTAAATCTCTCCTGATAAACACGTAAAGGTTTTGTGAAATGTGTATTACCTATGTTCATAGAATTTGTTTGGTTATTGCAGTGTAATATCATTAGGGATGTGCAATAGTAGACTGAATATCATTATTGATCTAATGTCAAAACTCAAGGCTGTACTTACTGATCTTTCTCTTAGTGTTCTCTGATCTCAGAGTGGGAAACCGGCTTTCTGTAGGTTTAATGTTTCCCTTGGACGTTATCTGAGAAAGTCAGAACATACGGTCCTTTAAGTATCTCACCAATCATATACTGCATAATACTTATAGTTTGTATGTGCCAATTCAATGCTTGCATATCACATTGGAATATATATATATATATATATATATATATATATATATATGTATATATATACATGCCTGTGTACTTCTTAAATTCAATTAAAAGTATTAAAAAACACTTATGACACACTTTGAACAGGATGTAGAGAATGTACACTAGAATCCCAAAGCCATAGATAGGAATGATCTGTCCTGCAAGGTTGGACTTGCCACCGGTCCCAGCTCCTGTGCCTGCCCCCTTAGCTCTGGCTATTGCCTCAGGGTTGTGAGCCCTGGAGAACTGGGGGCCAGCTGCTCTCTGGCCCTGGCTGTCTGGGGCCATTTGACGATGGACCATGGGTGGAAAGCGGCCAGTACCTGCAGTTAAATAGAAGTGGGCAAATATTGTTACGCAAATTGAAAAGTGTATTGTGTGTAAGGGAGGGGGTATTTATTTAATGCTATGTGTTGGTAATGTTTGTGTGTCTAATGTCATGTTTGTGTGTCTAATGTCTCTTTTGGCTGTCTAACTTACAATTGGCATGCATTTGTGACAGGGGCACCCTCTACAGGGAGGAAAGTGTTATTTTTAGGACCAGGCCAAATAATATTATGTTGACAAACGCTACTATAACTATAATGGTACTGTATTAGAGTTACACTTATTAAATACACGCGTGCGCTTAAAAACAGTTAACAAGGGAAAGCCTTACTTTCAGCTTGCGAAGCATCCTTTTTTCCTCGGGACAATAGCATTTTAGGAAGCAGGAGAGCGACGCATAGTACCAAACATGTTGCAAGCGTCAGCTTTTGAAATGTTGACATCGACATTTTGAAATGTAATCAAGTGACCAAACGGCTAATAACACAGATTATCATCACACAAGTAAAGATACAATTTCTACAAGGACGTCAGGTTGATGCTGTGACTTCTTATTCTCCATTTATCTAAGACCTGAAAGCGGAAGTGCGGGCTAGTTCCGTGCTTCATCTCTTCGTTAGATGGCGTTGCATGGCCAATGCATACTGTCAAATACAGTACGCCAATAAATTGTAGGCAACAGTAAAGAAAAATGTTGTAGGCCTGGTATGCGATTTGAGATGCAGCGTGTTTTCCTGAAGCTGCATTCATCTCACAGGGGTAAATTGTAATACATTGTTAATAATATATATTGATCTATTATAAATATATTGTAGCTGAAGAACTGAAGCACAATAAATGTAGAAATTAGGTCATTCTGTTTTTTAACACTTTTTCATTATATTTTGTTATATATGGGAAGATTTAGGGGGTCCTCTATAGTGTACAATTAGGTTTTGAAATTATAAACACCAAATACTCTTATACAATCCGTTTTAGTTTAGTTTAGTTGATATGAATCAGAACGTCTTGGCTTGGTTGCCATCATGATCCACCAAACTATATGCTCTAAATGTGATTCTGCCAAAATAGTAAAATGCATAGTGACCTATAGCTCCATCAGCAAATTATTAAACATTTAATGCGGAATAGGCTACAGTCCATACACTATAATATTATATGAAGACTGGCCAATTAAAACCATATTAATAAAACAATAATAGTTTTAGCATAATTGGTATTTGTGGCCTAATCAACTTCAAGACAGTGTCAGCAACGTATCTTTTTACAGTTTATTGAGTTTGGCAGTTAAAAAGTAGCCTCCTAGGATCCTCTCAAATGTTCCCTTTCCTATTCCTTCTGGAACCATGTCTCATGCAGCTTTAGGGAATATGCCCATAGACTGACTGTACAATAACTGTAATTGACACAGTAGCTGACTCTACAGTAGCAGGTTTTACATTTTTCGGTAGTTTCATTTGATGGCTACCAGTTCAAATTAATCAGGGCGCATGACACTTTTTGCAGAATGTTTGTATGGTTAATCAACTTATTTTCTTTATGAAGCCTGATGGTATCCAGTTATAATATTAACAAAGGCACACTACCATCCCTATGACTTGTTTATTAACCTGGAATGGCAGGGCATCAGTAAAAAGTGCTGGGTCTGAACAATTACCCCCGAAAAATCTAATTTGCTTACCGTTTTATAGATTGGTCTGATCCATATATTGTGAATACATTAAAAATAACTTTAAAATTTAAAACAGCGTAGACAAAGATGTCACAAAATACACATTTAATGTAGACTTCAAAAAAAGTTTATTCTGTGAGTAAACAATAACTACAGACTGCAGTTTAGTTAACTTAATTCACGTTTCCAACTAGTAAGAAGTTCTGATCAGTCATAGATAGCATTGAAAAAATGTAAACCTTGAAGTGCTTTGGTCTT
>JAVQIZ010015054.1:0-17901 GCA_036023535.2 Galaxias brevipinnis | reverse complement strand
AGGACAAAGTTGAACCGCTCCTCTCCCCCTGTGGGGCTCCAGAGCACTGAGCCTCTTCAGAAGCAGACAGTCTTCTCTCTCTCCACTGCCCCTGAAAGATTCTCTCTCTCTCTCTCTCTCTCTCTCTCTCTCTCTCAATGGGTGAGTGTGTGTGTGTGTGTGTGTGTGTGTGTGTGTGTGTGTAGAGAACACAATGGACAGGTGGTCTGTCTGTCCATCGGTGTTCCTCCACTCTTACTGGCTGACTATCAAAAGTGCTCGCCGTCTTCACATCTCCACTTCAGCCTGAGATGATCGAGCACGCCTGCCTGCCTCCGAGAACAGTTGAGTGTGTGTGTGTGTGTGTGTGTGTGTGTGTGTCACCGTGGTCAATTATCTGGGCGTCCATGACAGCATATTGCTGGGGGAATGTGTGTGTGTGTGTGTGTGTGTGTGTGCGTGTGATGGGGGGGGGGAGAGGGGAGGGGAGTACCCCGGCCTGCCCAGCTCTCTGCTCCCTGCCAGAACAGCACCCCCACCCCGGTGACTCAGCTTATCCTAGCGGCCGAGGCTAATTGCTTTAGCGGGACGCAACACCGGGGGAAGTGGGGGTCGTCAGTTGATATGGTAATGCCACCGATTAGCTCGCGCTTGCACTGTGCGACACATTCACACTGACCACCATTACAGCCACCCCCTGCCTCAGCTTAGCCTAGCTTAGCTTAGCATAGCAGTGAACCAAAACGGTAATCTTATTCATGTTACTAGCTTAGCCGTGTTGATGGGGGCTGACGCTGGTTGACGCTCGCTAGGACAATGGAGCCACGGCGTCACCGATCAGCTGAGGACCTGTCCTGACAGAGAGGGGTCAACAGCAGCCTCCCCGGGACTCCGTCGTGTCCCTCCCCATCCGTCCTCCGTTCCCAAAAAGTGGGGCGCACCTCTCCGTCAGAGGCTGTCTTCGTGAAGCGTTTCAGAGTCTGTCCTGCATTTCTGGAAGTACCTGAACCACCAGGCTACCGAGACTGGCAGTCCAGACCCCACAACGAATCCTCCCCGCTGGGGTTTGGTTGGAGTACGTGGACACTGCTCTGGAGGGTGGAGGTGAAACTGAGAGAGAAAATGAGGGGGGAGGAGGAGGAGGGAGGAGGGAGAGGCGCTGGTGCAGTGGGACTGGAGCAGAGCCAGGGGCGGAGAGAGAGGGAGAGGAGGAGGAGAGGCAGCTGTGTGAGGGAGAGAGAAGGAGGGAGGGAGGGAGGGGGGGATGCTTTGGTATTCGCAGCAGCAGCCGCTGCAGTCTGGGGGCCTCGACGCGCCCCATCCGCTCGCTCCCTCGCTCCCCGGCTGCTGACGGATGGTGGGGTGGAGAAAAGGAGAGCGGGAGGACGGAAGGAGGGAAGGAGAGCAGGAGAGAGAAGAAGAGAGCAGGAGAGAGAAGGAGGGAGAGGAGGGAAGGCAGCAGAGGAGGAGTGTGACACGGATGGGAAAAGAGCCAGGAGTGCAGCCGGTACAGGAGGGGCTCGGGGAGGAGGAGGAGGAGGAGGAGGATGTCACAGAGGTGCACCGCTGCGACACACACACACACACACACACACACACACACACATATAAACACACAAACACACACACACACACCTAATGGGATGCAGTAGGGTGAGCACAGAGGAGATAAAACCGACAGTGACTCTCCATATGCATATGGAATGCTGAGTGCCCTCGATGCCAAAGGTGTGTGTGTGTGTGTGTGTGTGTGTTATGGGAAGAAGAATGGAGATTCAGTTTGTGGAGGTTGACGCTGATGTTCCCACTTACTTTTATGGGCCATGACAGTGGTGGTTATCAGATCATTTAACTCTCCAGACTAAAGCATCTGTTAAAAGCACTTAATTCATCCTTTAAAAAACGTGCTATACTAATTTAATCATTACAATAAAGAAATACACAAAAACAATAATAATAGCAGCATGTATTTTTGCTTCTTTGTTGTGTTGATCTACTCTCTTTCCCTGTTCACACACACACACACACACACACACACACACAAACACACACACACACACACACACACACACACACTGACAGCGGCACAACATTCATTGTTGCAAAGCGTCTGACTTGTGACAGTGCCGTGGGCTGCCACTCTTTAAACGGGAGCTCTTTAAAAAGAGAGGAGAGAGAGAAAGTGTTTTCATTACGTTCTACATTCAAGGCCTGTTGTGAGGGAAACACTTGTACGGTTTAAGTAGAAAAACTACTAGGCCTCGCGCGCACGTGCGTGTGTGCTTGCGTGCGTGTGTATGCATGTGTGTGCAATGCCATTATATGCTGGCATTTGACACAGGCCGGGTAGTGTCGGGAGATTCCGTTTAGGAGAGACAAAACTCTGAGGTAATTGGATGGGCTGGAGGGGAAAGCGACACAGATTTCACTGCAGAATTGGCCTTGTGAAGTGGTTCTTTCTTTCGCCACTATAGGCACGCTGAGGGCAGCCATAGTTATAGAAAAACCCTGGGGCTTATTTGGTGCCTGAGACAGCTCAGAGAGGCAGCCAATTTGGGTTTGTTGTCACAGACACCTATTACAACCACTGCAGATACTACTACTGCAGGTACTACTACTAATGACAATATTACTTCTACTGCAGGTACAACTACTAATGACACTATTACTTCTAATGTAGGTACTACTACTAATGACACTATTACTTCTACTGCAGGTACAACTACTAATGGCACTATTACTTCTACTGCAGGTACTACTACTGCAGGTACTACTACTAATACCACTATTACCACTACTGCAGGAACCACTACTAATTACGCTATTACTTCTACTGCAGGTACTACTACTAATGACATCATTAGCAGGTACTTCTACTAATGCGACTATTAGTACTACTGCAGGTGCTACTCCTAATGTCACTATTAATTATACTGCAGGTACTACTACTAATGACACGATTAATTATACTGCAGGTACTACTACTGCAGGTACTACTACTAATACCACTATTACCACTACTGCAGGTACTACTACTAATTACACTATTACTTCTACTGCAGGTACTAATACTAATGACACCATTAGCAGGTACTACTACTAATGTGACTATTGTACTATTGCAGGTACTACTCCTAAAGTCACTATTAATTCTACTGCAGGTACTACTAATGATAATACCGCTGCAGGTGCTACTAGGGCAGGCACTACTAGGGAAGGTACTACTGCAAGTACTCAAGGGCAAAGCCACAGCAGTGATAGCTGGGGAAAAAATACATACGAGACACTCATGAAAATGTCAAAAAGAAATCGCAAACAAAAATCAACAACAGCAGCATCGCAAGAGAGCATGTTAATCAGCCCAGATCCTTCTCCAGTTGAAACAGCTCCAGCTCTACTAGGAGCGGCCTCTAAGTGCCCCGTGGTTTCCCCACAAATCACTACCTCTAATGGATAAGAGAGGTGATATATCGAAAGCAAGGCACTTTTATAGCCACTTTTATGCAGCCGTATCGCACCAGGCATGATAGCGCCAAATTGCGTGTTTACGAAACGTGCATGGCCTGTTAGTTCCTGGTCTAGCATTAGAGAGGATAGGGAGAGGGAGAGGGAGAGGGAGAGGGAGAGGGAGAGAGGGAGAGGTTCTGTAGCAGCACAGACTGGACCGGCTATCCATTAAACCTAATGAGAGCAGAACGAGCAGTCCCCTCCAGAGACAGCAATCGATGGCTCAACCCACCCAGCCCTCTCTCCCTTTCAACACCAGGCACCAACACAGCCCCTCCTCATCCAATCTCTGTCCGCACTCTTTAGGTTACCTGTCAATACCTGGAATCCCCTGCCTGCCTCCTAGGGACCTCAATGAGGATGTTTACAGGTTTGGTTACAGATAATCCGACTGAACGTTTAATGTGTCTGTGTGTGTGTGTGTGTGTGTGTGTTTTTGTGTTATGGTGTGCATATTGGTGTCATTTTGTAGATTGCCTCAGCCAGTGAAGTCTGGAGTAGCAGGGCCCTTCAGAGTGAACCTAGGTCTTTTCAATCAGCCAACTCAAAAACACACACAAGCACAGCTGGATGGCGGCGAATCAGAATGAGATCTACGGCTACGTTTACTTTTGATGAACGCAACACTCCCTCAGAGTGATAGATGGAGCTCTGGCGGAGCTGCGGGGCGAGAGGGAGCGAGGGAGCGGAAGAAAGGAATGAGGGATAAGGGAGGAAGCCAAAACAGCAGAGGGAGGAAGAGTAAAAAAAATAGGGAAAACAAGTGAGACAGAGAAATAACAAAAATAAATAAATAAATGGAACAGTCAGAAAGACGAGGAGAGAAAAACAGAGAAGGAGGAGGAGGTAGAGAAAAGCAATGCTGCAGTGATCTTGTTTAGCTGAGCCGATTGTGCTGCACATTTAAAGCCCCGAGAGACCAACATTACACTGAACCATGTCCTTCCATTTCCACCATACAATGTGCTCCGATACAAAAACACAGTGCACTTTACAACACATAAAAGACAGTAGGCTATACCTATAGTATGGAGTCAGATTATGAGTAATCAGAGTCAAGGCAACATTCCTCTGTATGTGTGTGTGTGTGTGTGTGTGTGTGTGTGTGTGTGTGTATGCAACTGAAACTCCATGACCTCCACTACTGCTCCGCTGGATAAGTGGTACCTCTGTGTAAACATTCCCAGTCCTCTTGCAGGGCCGCCCGCCACCACATCAATACTGAAGCTTACTGACTGAGCGGCAGAGGTCGGGGGTCATTCCAGACCATTAAACCGAGGTTTCAAAAAAATCGATTTGTCATCGTAGGCTAGACTAGTTATAGCCTTGTTCCACTGGCTGAGTAAAAATACTAGCGTGAGGTAGGCATGAGCTGAGTCGTTTAAAATGACCGTCATGTTTACGATGACATATGGCCCGGGCCCTTGGAATGCCCCATGACACAAACGATTGACCCCTAACACCCCACAGCTAATCCCTCACCCCAATCCTAAACCCCACCAGCAGCCATTTAAACCTAGCACGCCAGCTGTGCTAGCATTAGATGCCCGTTGCCTGCCAACTCTTCAAGGTACGGAGGGCCCATCAATAAAGAATGGAGTGTGAATTAAACATGAGTGCTGGGGATGGATATACACCAACAGACACACACACACACACACACACACACACACACACACCGATCGTGAGACGAGCAGCCCAGCCTATGGCGATATAGCCTCCACAGGTCTGGCTAGCCTGGATAATGTCACTGACCCCAAGTAATGCAACGGACAGCATTAGCATAGCGAACGGGGAATCATTGGAGGCTTCTTGCTAGCTGCACCAATGGCTTTCTGTTACAGGTTTCTGCCTGCTCGGTATATTGGACCTCTGGGTTAGCTTCATCTCATTAGAAATATCCTTCAGGACCAGTAGGGGGTCTTCAAATAAAGGGATAAATTCTTAGGAAACACTGTTTTTCCTCTAGGCTAAATCCACCAACAACAACCTGGAGGCGCTACTTTAGCCTCAATCACTAGGTAGGTGGAGGAATTTGATCTCTGAGTATTTACATTCCACCATTTCCTATAAACAAGTAGATAACACATATCGAGGCTTGTACCATGTACTGGCTCGACTCCACGGAACAAGTCTGTGAAACGGAGGGGACCGGAAGCTGCATGGATACCTACCAAGCAAACACCCACAGAGCGGAGGTTCAATCGGCAGTGAGGTGCCTCAGCGTCACACATGCACGCACACACGCATGCGCGCGCGCGCGCGCACAACGATGCTCGTCTCTCGGTGAGTCACAGCGAGCAGGCCAGCACAAAAGCCCAGGGAGCTGAGAATGTAATTGAATCAATTAAGACTTGGACTCACCTGTAAAAGGCTGCAGGGCTGCGTGAAGCAAGCTGGCTGACAGGTCGGCCGGCTTTTCACTAACAAACCCCCTCTCTGAGTGCTCACAGAGTGGCGCACTCTGCAAGAGCATCTATCAAAAGCCTCGCTGGCTCGCAAGCAACTGTATGACACACACACACACACACACACACACACACACACACACACAGATTGCAGCTGGCGAATTGCATCTGCCTCCCCCATCCCGCTCTAAAGATTTTACAGTACATCAATGCAATACAAATAGCTGTCTTTCCATCTGTTACATAGCCTCGATTAGAAGTTTGGACCCCCCCCCCCCCGGCCCCCCCGGCAAAACACTGTTCATTCTTATTGTCAGTTAAAACATTGTAGATATAGCAGCTTGCTGGGAATGCCTTGATGTGTGAGGACTACAGAGAAGAACAATAGGAAGAAAGAATAGAAAATGGATACCCCCCCAAAAAAAATGCAAGTAACCCAAGAGGATTTTAGATGCACAGTTCATTCAGCTGCTAGCTTTTAAGACACTCCCCAAGTTTGAAAGGGAAGCGTGCCAAGATGGTTGGCAGAAACCCTGACTGGGTCTTCCCCCACTCCTCCTGCCTAGTCTTTCCTGGCAGCGTAGCACTGCAGTGTGAGGCAGCAAATACAGCGGACACACACACACACACACACACACACACACACACACACACACGTCCCGACAGGCTGTCATATAGTCAGCCCCCTCTGGGGCACTCACAAAGCATAGAGCTGGGCACAGAGCATTACTACAGCTTATGATACAGCATGTCTGCTCTCCTTTTATTCTCTCTCTCTCTCTCTCTCTCTCTCTCTTTCTCTCTCTCTCTCTCTCCCTCTCTCAGACACATCTGCTCTTGACATTAATCCTTCAGGTCAAACTGAGTCTCAACATTAAGGAGTTACCCAAAACCATCTTATCCTATTTCAGCCAACTATAGCTAAACCTGCGGTCAAACTGACCTCTATGTGGGTTATGCTCGTCCATGCAGGGCAGATGCCTCGCTTTATTCCTTAATAAATGGTGGGTGGGTGTGTGGTAGGGTGTTTGGGTCTGTGTGTGTCACAAATCATAGCCCTACCTGGCTTTACAGTCTTCAGACGAATGGGCTCCCGAAAGTGTCTTATGACAGCCAGTGTGTCGCGGTTAGTCAGCCCGCTGACTGGGGTCCCGTTAACCTCCAGTAGTACGTCCCCAGTGCTGGGAAGTCTTCCAACGTGACAAACCATGGCTTCCGAAATAATCTGGCCCAGGTTCGGGAACTCTCCTAGTTCAGCACCTCCTTGCACCTCCACCACGGAGCTCAATTCCCCTGAATTCCCCCACGACACCGCGCACTCCTGTACTTTGCCGGACCAGTGCTTCTTCTTCTTAAGCGTTTTGGACATTGTTAAGGTCTCTCTTTCAAACCCTACAGTTCAATGTTAGGTTGATAACTGATTTTAATACGAGACCAGCTTCTTACTCCTTAAAGACGCAATCACGCACAATCATTGATGCTGTGTAGATGCTGCAATAAGCTCCGTATAGTATTCCATCGCTCGAAAATCAGTCGTTTAAAAACGAAGCAGTAAGAACAATCTGTAGTCATTCCATTGATTAAATTATTCAAGCATCACCTGTCTGAAGGGACGCAAGAGCAGTGTTCGTGTTGCCGCAGAAGGTGAGATCAATCGTGGGGATAGCAGCCGGCGCGTCTCTGGTGCGAAATGCTTGGTCCACAGCGGTTAACCCTACAACTTCTGAGCGGAGCAATAGGTTGTTTAGTTTCTGCGCAGACCCAAACAGCCTATTCAAGTATGTTCGATATAGGCGAATTGTGAACGTACGCTAAGGCTACAATACACATCTGAAGCCCGAAAAGCTACAAAACCGACAGATCAGCGTTGTAACCCCAGCGTAATTCAAAAGCACTTGAAAAAAATATCCATAAGAATTAGCTTCCAATGTAGTTTCAAAGTAAAACCTAACTCCGGATAGACGGCGAAGCAATGCGTAAATCCACGTCCGACGCTCAATTCCTTAATTCTTTATTTGAAGTTGGCTCGGCGCACCTGTTCTGCCCTCCTCCGATATGACATCAGTGGTAACGCATTCCTTGGAAACAGAAAAACATACCTGGCCCCGGCAAGATGCAAGGCTGGTTACAACTGGGAACGTGATTCTCTAGTCAGCCGGTTCAGAGCGCGCTGTCGACAGTAGCTGTGGAGTCTTTACGGGACATACTTTTTGAGGTTTCTAGCGTTAACAACAGCAGGATACAGTCGGTTATAACTTATGCAATGCCAACAACAACTTTCTCATAATTTTTGCAGTGTTGCTCTTCTCTGATGGCTTGGAAAAGACTGCCAAGGTGTCCTCCAATCAGCGGGTGGGTTGTAACTGCAAATCAACCAATGGCCAGTAGAAAGGGCGGGTACACTTCTTCCTACTCAGTGAGCGTGCTCGGTTTTGTTTGCTTGGCTTGTCAGCCAGGCGGAGCTCAAATTAAAAAAAACTTCATATTGCGCATTAAATGTCACGCCCTGGCCCCTATAGCAAAATGAAGTCGCCCGTACGTTTTGGTAAATTAACTATTTATAACCAACAAACCAATTAAGAAGACGACTGAAATGTTCGAAAGTAATATAGTTGTGGTGATGGTTGAGACAGGGTGAAATGCTGCAGTAACACCTGTTTGCTCCATTAAGTGGTTCATTTTAGACGATACAGGCTTTTGATCGAGTAGCTGCTGATATTCCCTGCACAGCTGCGCCATCTTGTGGTCTACACATAACATTTAAGAGATCACATAAGTAACAAATCCTTACGACCTTTTACAGTTTCGCTTGTTTTCAGAAAATGTTCAGAGTGTAGACGCTATTGCTATTTAATCTGATAAATTGTATTTGTATTATAGGAAAAGGAAACAAGTTGCCAAAATGCGAAATGTCTGTTGGACCCGTCAACAGTCAATTGACTTCACCTACTAGTGCAGTGGTAGCTGTGCCCTATGTACACCGATCAGATTGTTTTATTAAAATGTTGGCCTACTTCAAATGACATTGCTTAGGAACATTGAAGCATGTAAGCTGATCCTGAAAGTCAAACCAACATTTATGATTTTGTGGATTTACGATTATGTGGATGTTTGATTTAATCTTATCTCGCTCATTTAACAGTAACGGTTTAGTTTTTAATATCCACAATATCCACGACCCTATTACAGAAATAATATATGGGACACAGTCAGCATTCCAAACCTGCAAAGTAACCAATTTGTGTAAACTCTTAAATGTGCAGGTTGAGCCTATGTTGCACCCTATTACTGAGCCCTCGGAGGAAATTGTTAAAAACAGCTCCCGTCACAGCTGGTTGGCAAGCTACAGCAGTTGACTTTCAGTTGTACCCATTTTAGTTAATAATTAACACTCAGTCAACTTGCCCAGTAGACTACCTTGGTCACTGCCCGAACAAGCATCAACATCTGACATGAGGGATTTTTGTTTCCCCAAAACTTGAGCTTCCAGTGTTATTATTAATCACACAACTGCTGTATTCCCATTGTTCACCGGGGTCGCTTAGCCAAGTCATTGTTGGAGCTCGAGAGGTGGGGAACCAGGTGCCAGGTAAGCTTCTCGGGTGTTAATTCCCACAATTGCAAACATCTTGTTGTAAAGCTTTCTAAGCGTTTTTGAGAGGCATCCAATATAACATACCAACATTTGCTTGGTGTCAAACACTATGTTTATTCTGCTCAAATGCATATGCCTGTTGTCAGCATAATTATCATGCTCACCAATCATTGTGCTAAGTCTTCATGATGTGCGAGCTTCTTGGGGCATGTTTTTTTCTTCAAGATGTGAGAAATGCTGAGTAGCCGCTGTCCCTTATGGATGTGCAGACAAAATGCAAAAAATTATACAGCAGGGCCTCTTTGTAGTAAGTATAAAATACAAGTCTTGATTTTATTTTAGATCAAACATGAATGTTTAGTAATATTTTCAACTGTAGCAATTCAATTGGAGTAAAACATTGCCCATCTAGTTTGGAAAATAAAATAGTTTCTTTTTCTCATCTAGCGTACAGACTGTCATTCCATGTACATCTCTCTCTCCTCCTGTATGTGTGTTTCAGATGAGGAAGGGTCGGATGAAACAACTGTGATCATCATCCCCGTACTCCTGTCTCTCAGCACTTTGGTCGTGGTAGTTCTAATCTTTTGCAGTCTTGTTCGACGGCGACGAACAGAACGACACACAACTTCCCCTGCCCCTGCTCACGCTAATGGTAAACCACACACAGTAATAATTGTGCGACCAGGCTGTTGATGCAGTGTTAACATGTATTTTGTGGGTGACTGAAATCAATTCATCAATGTTATAGGTTTGTCTAAATGTCTGAAATCAAGATTTTGTCCGGAGGGTCTATTGTATTCTAGTCTATTTTGGATTACTCAGAGGACCCTCCTGTCTCCCATGGTAAACATTGACCGTTGTATTAAACAGGTCAGGAGTTTTTGCCAATGAGCACTGCGCCTAGTGTTCCTTCTGGTCTCCAAGACGCGTTGCGCCCCTGGGAGATTCCCACAGTGTGTACTTTGGAGGGGATAGAGTTCTGGCAGGCTGGCCGCTATGGCCCCATCTGCAATGGCAGTCTGAAACAAGAGGGGACCTCAACTGCTGTGGTGGTGAAGACACTAAAAGGTAGGGAAGTTGTTGCATCTGTTAACTTAACTCTATACATAAAAGCTTTAAAGAAAGTTGGTGAAAGTGTGACTTTTTTTTGCTGGCAATACTTAATGATATCCCATTAAATTCCATCCGATCCTTCCTCATCCAAAACACACATACAGGCGGAGAACTGTACAGGAAATAATGAGTGGCAGTCTGGAAAATAAAATTCAGTTTGATCTTATCCAGATTACAAAGTAGATGGGCAATGTGGTTTATTTTTTTATTCCAACTGAATTGCTACCGTTGAAAAGATTTTCTAAACATACACGTTTGATCTGAAAATTGTCAAGAAATTGTATTTCATACCTAGATTTTTGAACTGGCTTTCTCAGAGGGCCCTAACCAACTGAAGTCTGAGGAGTTTGTTGAATGGGCTTTGTTCCACGCCACTGTGTGTCGACATGAGAACCTGGTACGGATGCTGTGCTGTCAGACCCAGCGGCTGCCCATGTACTTTGTCCTGGAGGCTTACACTCCTGGGAACCTCCTTCACTTCCTCTGGGCTCTCAGACAGGTAGGAGAGCGGCTCTGGGAAGACTGATGATGATGTATTAATACATTTTATTTATATAGCCCTTTTCTAAAACCCAAGATGCTTCACATTGAAAACATTGAAGAGTAGCAGGTTCCTCTTCACTGTACGGGAGGTACAAGGCATTAAATGTCATACAGTGTAGGCTCAGTTGTGATGACCATTAATTGACCCCTGAACCCATGTAGTACCTTCTTATCCTGTAGACACAGGAGGATTCTGAGGGAGGCGATTCGTTGCAGCACTTTTCCGAAAAATCTGTGTTTTTGGTGGCAAAACAGGTGGCAGCTGGACTGGTGAGCCACTTCATGTTGGGTGGACTGATTCCCATTTAATACTCAAAAAGAAAACGATACAAATAATTTGTGATCAAAAACAACCACCATGACCACAGACTGTGTTCTCTAGGACTACCTGTGGTCAGTGCACAGGCTGGTCCACGGTGACGTGGCGGCCAGGAACGTCCTGATTGGCCCGGGGCTTACCGCCAGGCTGGCTGGATTGGCTGTGGCGTTCGCAGGGCGTCAGAAGGAGTCGTCGGCAGCCAGGAGGAGAGTAGCAGATGTGCCTCTGAAATGGCAGGCTCCCGAGAGGCTGATGAGGCAGCCAACCACAGACAGGAGCGACGTGTGAGTGACGTGTATGGGTCTGGGTAGGGGGGGGGGGGGACACACACAAATCGGACCATGCTTCTATTTCATTACATTTATCTTGTGTTTTTTTCATTCTTGAAATTTACATTTCTTTTTATGCTTTTTATTTAGATGGTCATTTGGAATCTTGCTGTATGAACTAATCACATTGGGTAATCGCATTTTCTTACCATCATTTTAGGGACTACGTATATATTTTCATATATATTTTCCTTGTTCTCTATTCATTTGTAATGTTTGTTTTCAGGTTCTCCACCATTTCCTGAGCTTGAGCCCCTATCTTTGTTAACTGAACTCCAGAAATCCTACCGGATGAAAAGGCCAGTGAACTGTGGAGTACCTCTGTAAGTGTACTATACACTTATAATAGTTGTAATTGTGTCGTATTTGGAAAAGCTATATAAATATAATTTATTATATGTAAATTTCATGGTTCCTTTACGGGGGCTTTAATATCTTCACACTAACAAGCAAGCTGGTCAGATCGTTTCCATACAGTATAAATAACGGATTGGATTGCTTTCATAAAATGAATTTTTTTTTAACGCCCTTATTTGCCTCAGTAGTTATATCAGGGTGTCCTCTGTTGGCTGACCAGGTATGACCTCATGAAGTACTGCTGGATGTTGAACTTCAAGGACCGACCGGCTTTCTCTGCCACCATAAAGCTGCTGAAATCCTACACCTACCTGGCAGGCACCAAAGCCCTCCGCTCCTCAGAGCCCATAGATGTCTCTGAGTACAGTAAAAAGGCAGGGGTGTTCCCTTAGATGATTCCCACCGACAGGTCCAAGTCAAACAGATAGCCTGCAATTAAAATGCTACACCTCAAAACAAAAAGGGCCTTCTTTTTCTCCACAATTTCTGTCTCATGCAGTTTACATTCACCAACTCACATTCCACAGGTTAAATCTCAAGACAAAATAAAACGTTTTGTTTTTTTAAAGATGGACGTTTTGGATCATCCTTTTTGTTTTTATTTATTGTCAAAAATGCACATAATTAAAAATACAGACATTCATATGACAGTTCTGGTTTGACCACTGGGAGAGTACAGTGCAGTAGTACCTGTTTTACTTTAGCATGCATATTACACTTATGTGCCTTTATCAGAACTGGATAACCCACAGAGGCACTCCTGAAAGCACTGTGAATCAGGTAATTCTGGTCTTCAGTTTTGTGCTCATACATTGCAAATTAATTTTTTTACCCTTTGGTTACCCGGGACCAATGTTTTCAAAACAGCGTATGACGAGGAAGTGAAAATAAGAAGGAACTCTCCCATCGTTCAGTGCCCTTTTCTTTCATAAAGACTCCGGACAAAATGATACAACTGTTCATTAAAGTAAAGCACTGGAAAATAAATCGCATGGATCACTATATACAAAAAACACCAACTGCCATTTGTTTTCCCCCCAAATGTGCCCAAATAATGCCAAGTCCTCTCCAAATAGGACTGGTCTCAAACAAAATACTGACAATATCAGAGCATCCCAAGCCTCTTAAAACAGAGGCTAAGAATAAGTGCACCTACTAGATAATCACTTGAAGGAAATAATGTCAAATAAAACCTAACCCGTGTAATTTCAACTTGAACTGCTGAGCCAATATATTGACTGAAATAAGGTGTTTTTGGCGTTACTGCGAATTCCCCATGAACGCCCACGGACAAATAAACCTTACAATACACTACACTCATTTGTTTGTGCCCACACATGCATATGGTGGTTGACAGAATCGCTTCCACAGTGCTTCCAATATATAACAACTTTGAAAGTTTGAAAGATGATAATTGCGAGCTGGAGGAATTGTCAATGTATTGATAGGATGGTCACTGGGTACCACACAAATTACATCAACGTGTCAGAACATCATGAATGTGTAACAGGATTCTAATATGATTTTTGAAAATAAATATTGAGCTGGATATAATAGCAGTTACTAAGGTCTACTGGAATTCATAAGGGCAGGACAAAATAATTGAACTCACGCTATCTTCTCCCTAGTGTTAATATGACACTAATAATTCACCTCTAATGTTAACATGTGAAGGTTGTAAGCCTTACTATTCAAGCACAGAAAAATGTTTGTTCTAGAATTTTGTAGTTATTTAACTCTTTTGAGTATTAACACATATTTTGAAGTGTGACAATTACAAAGTCATTAAGTGACAGAACACACCATTTGCAATGTCAAACGATGACCTAAAGATGAAAACAGAAAAGCTGTGATGACCACAGATACCAGCCAAAAACATTCCTACAAGTATTGTCCAATAAAATCATGGTTTACCATTCTGTAGCCCAAAAAAAATAGAAATAAAAACAAAACAGAGATGTACATCTTAATCTAGACCAACAGTTAAAAAAATGATTAAAAACAATATTCATACCTCCCTTCGTAAATGGTTTCTGTAGAGTGGTCACCCCCCAAAACCAACAAGGCTACAGATAGTTCCCCCTGGTGGTGAATTTAGTGTGAATCCTTTATACAGGTGAGCAGAGAGCAACGGCTTTCTGGGAGCTGTGGTTCAGCAGGACGGTGGCCTTTAGCCTCCCGTCCCCCTTCCTTTTATACTTTACAGCTCCAAAGGGTTGTGGGGAACAAAATGTAGGACACAGACCACAGAAGGTAGTAGACACACGCCGACGGGAAAGAGGAGCAGAATACCATCACGATTCCTGTAAAACAAAATAAAAATAAAAAAAATGTAAGAGGTCAATATGTATTTATATGCTTATTATATGTAAATATGTATATTCTGTTGATAGGGTTTTCCAATCTCTTGGTGGGCAATCTATTAAGAAAGGTCTTGTTTAGGGGGACACAACCACTTAAACATGGATTTAAAAGATTAACAAGTTCTACGAGATCACGGATTTGTTTTGAGACAGTTATGCAACTTAAGGCTGTCGTCTATTGGCAAGCATCCATAATCACTCTTGAGGAGTAATGGAAAGCGTGTACTGTACACGTCCTTCATTGGACACATGTATTTTTCTTTAGTGTTTCTGAGACTTCTATGTGCTTGTACCTCCGGCATAGATTGCCTTTTTCCAGGCCTGGGACTCCAACACCCTGTCATGGGGGTAGAAGGTCTGGCTGACCATGAAGAGGATCATGGCCACGGCAGTCAGGCGAAGCACCGCCATGTTCCCTCCAGTCAGGAGAGACAGGCAGGCCAAGATGGCCGACGAGTAGATGCAAGGCAGGCCACGATACATGAAGGGAATTCCTGGAAGACGCAACGCACGCACGCACGCACACACACACACACACACACACACAGGATGGGTGCTGTAAAAACACTTCAAGTTTATAGTTTTAAACAATATTAGACCATCTTGGGGCTTGGCAGCAAAATTTTATGAAAATGATCTAGAATTAGGATCAATTAGATTTGCAATCAGTTAGTCACCCCTGTATGCATAAAAATAATAATAATAACAATAACCTTTTTTAAAAAAAAGCATAATATCACTTACCACTACTATAAAAGACCAGTCGCACAAACACAGACATGACATAGCACATGCACAGGATGTTGTCCATTAGGTCCGGGGTTTGCAGGAGCAATGACGTCGCGATCCCGAACGTGGTGAAGTCTCCGAAGTCGTCCAGTTTAGCACCTGAGGATTAGAAACCCAACGGGACTGATGGACAGATGACAAAACATATTTTAGTTTCCATGGGCTTGCAAATATAACAACCCCATGTCATTTAATCACCCTTGTGTGATGAAAATAGGTTGTCAACACCGCTGTATAATGGAGGGTCCCAATTGATAGAGCCTGATATGGAATTAAAGGCCTGAGCTAGTGGCCTTGTACGACCCTCCATGAAGTGGAGAGAATAACATGGCATCCATACAAGTCAGTCTAATCTCTCTGTGGGTGGCCTACTTTTTTTGCCAATTGGCAATGCACTTGTGTGTGGGTTACAGTGCGTGTGAGTGAACCCATTAGCCCACATTTTGTGTGTTGTGTAGAATGAAATGCACATGTGTGTGTGTGTGTGTGTGTGTGTGTGTGTGCATATATTATACGGCCTAAAAAATCCTATGTCAGCCCAACAGGTCACCGTTCTGTAAACAACATTCCCAAATATCTCGGCTCCTTTATCCAAAGAGGGGCAGGGACCATGCCATGGGTGTGAGCCGATTCCAACAACAGCTCAAATCAACAGGATGGAATTCCACAGCTCGGCAGACAATAATTTGGGCAATTCCACACACGCGGAAAGGTCAAAGCAACAGGATCAAACCAACAATTGGAGCATGATCCCTCTGGCATTAAGCTGCTTAATCGGAAAGTAATTGTTCAATTGACCGGAAAAAAGGGTGGGGCATAACAACAACCACCTGCAAAGTCATGCAGAAAAACAGAACCTGAGAAATGTGCATATGATAACACATTGTTCAGTGCACCTGCATTGTGAGCTATTTGGGGAAAATGAAATTACGAGATAATTTGCTCACGCTAGATTTTTCAGCACGAATAGCACGTTTCATGTTATTACGCTGCTGAAAAAAATTGCCAACTGCTGTGCAATTTGAGAGTTTCATGCAGAGGCATAACCACTTTGATTGAGAGCATTATGACAATGCCAATTGGCTCTCTTGTGACTTTAATCGAGTTACAAAGTCCTTGTTTAGCGTCGTAAACAGCTATTAATATCGGATGACATCAACTCTAAAGCAAGGTCAGGCCTGCTTGTCTGTATCAGTGTGTGTTTACTATATATGTCGATCTTCTTCTAAAATCTAATGTGAGCTAAAAGTAGAGCCATGTTTGCGGTGTAATTGTAAGGATCAAACCAGTGGCACCATGTACGTTGAGCTCCGGTCAAAAAACTCAGGGCCCACTCTACTCACCTAGAGCAGAGCAAGCATCCAGTCGCCTGGCAACAGCCCCATCTGCCAAGTCCAGAAGGTACCCTATCAGAACCAGCCAGCACGCTGCATAGTGGTGCCTTAAGGAAAAACAACAAAAGTGGCTGTTGGTTTGCCTGAAAACTATCAAAAAAACTATTTAAATATGAATGAATTACTCAAATAAAACAATGGAATATTGCTAAGCAGAAAAAAACAAAAGAGCTGTCCTTAACTAAATCATACTTTAAACTTTACTATAAGTGAGATATTAGTTGTACTTATCAGTGTTTTACCTGACCCTCATCTAAAAGCACATTTGATTGTTTCAAAAATGTATGAATATGCATTTTTTTTACTCAATCATTGCAATATGTGTTACACTCTGCTTTTGATTAAAACCATATTCAACTGGGTATAACAAACCCAAAAACAGGCAGGATTTGTAATGAACGGCAACGGGACCCAATAATTCAAGGCAACCAATAAAACACAACACATGTTTATTCACCCGTTCAGACTGCTGAGAATAGATGCCACGCCCATCAGCAAGTTGGCTATTGACAGGGCATTGGCCGCATTTTTACGGGCAAACTCTTTGATCTGGAGCCCAGTGGCTTTCTCGTTCAGGAAGAGCCTGTGGGTGTGCTTGAGGAAACCTGAGACCAGACACCAGACAATGACAGTAGTTAGATAATGGTCTATGCTAAGGTTAAAAGGCCCTAGCTACTGTAACTGCTGCTCTGAAAAATACACTAAAGACCCTGTATTCCCCAGCTAACCACTTAGTCTGAACTTCGTTGGCCTACTGTACCATTGGATCGTCAGGGTGTTATTAACTGTCTACTTGCAAAATTTCAAAAAGGTGGGAAAGTAGAAAGAAAGAAAAGGTTTGGAATGGCTCAAACTAGTAATCGATATTCAGTCATACAAATAACTAATCTAGAACCTGTTCAAATCTTTACGCTAGCATTAGCCTAGCAAAAAAAACAAAAAAAAAACTCCGGCTTATGTATTGATGCATCACTTACCAAGAAGTATCGCTGAACCACCTTAGGGTACACTAATCCCAGAACAGAACACTTCAATTTGTTACCATCATACAATCATTAGTGTGTAAAGCATGCAAATGGTAGTGCCTACTTTTGCTAGTGTATATAGGGACAATACACAGTAGACTCCTGATAAATGTAACAAATTTCGTTTGATACAGTGGATATATGCGTTTATCAGAGTTCAACTGCATAGCAAGGATG
>JAVQIZ010015045.1:0-22282 GCA_036023535.2 Galaxias brevipinnis | reverse complement strand
GTCATTCATTTGGGATTTTATCGGCACCTCGCTTTTAACTGTAATGGGCAATCAATTTAACTCTCCCCCACCCCCCCCCCCCCCCCCCCCCCGTAGGATGGTGACCCTTGATTGACAGGCTTGTCACAGAAAAAGGACAGAACAAGCTGAGTTAAGGGGATGGTGACTAAAGAGTTTACCCCCGCCATGATGGAGAGGTTAGTATTTTAGAGGGATTAGAGGTGATAGACAGATTTATTTTCATTCCAGATCCACCGTGTATAAGCAGAGTCGGAGAATCACCAGGTGGCCGGGCAGGGAAATGGACCTCCTGAGTACCTGCAGAGACCTGGCAGGCACTGTTCTTTTGTTCCTGAGAACAGCAGGAGTAAACCCATTAGGGAGGAAGTCTAATCCGGTCTCCATGATACCAGTGTGTGTCACAGCTAATAGAGGCAGCGCCTGCAGAGAAGATGGATTGCTTTAATCCAGCGATTGTCTGGCGGTGTTTATGGGGGTTAGAGCGGGACTCCTGCCCACAGCTCCTGGGCCGTTTGTCTTGAGACGCCAACTCGACCTCAAGCACCTTCCGCCTCCCCAAAATCAAAAGCTCTTTAAATTACAGAAGGAGCACAGCCGGGAACAAAACAATACAATGGGGTTTATGTAATGTAAATATATGTATTATAAAACTTCATTTTTGCTAACCTTAATTTATGTAGATACATAAAGAACATGAACGGCAGGATGCCTTATGGCCCATACCGGTAGGTAAAGGTTGTAATACAGAAGAAGCCACGAAGGAAGCCAAAGCCCAAACCGCCATTTCTTCATAATCTGTCATCAGGAGAAAGAGGGACATCTGGTTCTAAAGCCTTTTAAGGCAAGTTTTATTTTTTATTTGTCCTACTTTATTCTAATCCAGCTCACAGCTTGTGGATGTTTTTTCTCCCTGAGACAGACATTCACATTCATGCTTTTGAAATAGATACTGCTTTTTTCTTACAAAAAAACTAAGATAACAGAGCGAAACGTAATTTTAGGAGGAGTACGGGAACATATTCAGGACCACTATCTCATTATCTTGACTTCTAAAAAACAGTTCAACAGGTTGCTTCTTTTTTTCCAGCCAAATAGATAGTGTGTGTGAACAAAAGTGAGATTTAGTATGCTAGCTGTAACATTGAGATTTATCCAGACACAAACAAATTTTAAAGGAAGAAGCAAACAACAATGTTTACACAGAAAAACATTCAAGTGGTGGACCAAGCTTGAGGCAAGAAAAAGTTGCATTTGAGCATGAACAAACATGTCACTTCAAATGTAATTGCACAGCGGCGCGATTAATTGTGTGAATGGTAAAACATGTGCAGAAATCCACATAAATCCACATAAATCCAGAGCACCAAGCATTTGTTTTGGGCTGTCGTGGTACATGGTAAAGAGGTCTACCGTGGGCATACATTACATGTGATATTGAAGGTACCCAGGTTCTTTGGATTTGTTGTGACTACAGTCTGTGAGTTAAGAATAAAAAAGACTGGTAATCATACCATAAGTAAATTAAAAGTTTAACAACTAATGCATAATCTTTTGCTGGAATTAATTTCTGAGCCTCCTCGGGTTTACAGATCGGCTGTAGCTATTATCAAACTAGCTCTGTGGCAAACATTCCAAGCTCCAAGTCAAACAGATGTATCCGTAATCATTATTGCTCAGAGGAGGGCTATTTCAAAACTCTGCCTCCCGCCACCTGTTGACCTACACACTCCCACCCAGAGCCAGACACACGTCAAGTAACCTCCAGCGCATCATTTCACTGTAAGGGCACCAGCTTAAGAGTGGCCTCTCATTGTCTCTCCCCTCCCACCCTCCACTGCCAGGACTAATTGGGTCACTAATCACCGCCAGCGAGTAATGCAAAAAGAGTGGAATGGGGGACAAGAGGGGGGGGGGGGTGTGTCTGAGACCACCACCAGGCTGCCTTAGCATATGCCCCAGCCTGAGGCATCAAGATTAGGAGCGAGATGAGGCACTCGTTATACCTCTGTTAGTCACTCAGTGCCTGCAGGTGAATCATCTCTTTACTGGTAGGGCTCCGTCATCTGCAGCAGCAAAGAGGACACTTTATCATCAGGCATTCGTTTTAAAGAGGTATGGCCATATCTGACTTTGCATCTTACAGCCAGGTTGAAAAATCGTCTGTAGCTACAGCCATTTATGATTCTTGATATATCACTAAAGAGGCGGAAAAACCAATGTCTATTTTTGAACACAAGCTGAATATGAGCTCAGTCAGCCATGAGCACTTTCAGAGACTACCGTGCATTAGGCATGACTATGGTAAAGGGTAAGACGCAGTCGAATAGCCGTTTCATGTTTTTAACGAGAAAGAATTCAGGCTCGCTAATCTATTACGCTCTTTTCCCTAATCAACACACTTGCTAATCCGTTTCTTAACGCCAGAGAGAGAGGCGCGATTCAGCCACGGGTCACGCCACACCGCCACAATTAGAGGAGCAAGGAAATGGCATGTGTCCGGGGGACTAAGGGGAATAATAATTGATGTTGGCTCTTCACTGTACACAGCACCCTTTCATGCAGAGATCTCTACCTCAATCACTTGATGTACGGTACATGGTAAAGAAAATCTTGTTTTTCAACAATTGTGTTCATATGGACACATACAAAAACCCTTCTGATATTTGCTACAAAAACACAAGGCCTTACTGGCGACCTCCAGCGATGCGTTCCTACTGATGGCCTCTCCTAGATAGTTGCGCGCAACACAGGTGTAGACGCCCTCGTCTGGCTTGCTCCGCCGCCCGTGGACAATACGCAGGAAGAAGAGGGAGCCGCTGGGCAGCAGCATGCGGTGGGAGCGTGGGTCGTCTTTGTCCGTCTCCACCCGCTCGCCGTCCTTGTACCACTCCACCATGGGGGTGGGCCGTCCCTCTGCCTTGCAGTTGAGGGTGGCGGGCTCACCCTTGGACACGATCAGGTCCGAGGGGTTCTCCACAATCCGGGGGGAGCTGTCTTCGAAACGGGTCCGAGACCCTTTGAGGAGAAGATAGAGAAAGGTGTTACCTCTCCATGGACAGCATTCTGTTAGTCAGCCATCTTCTGGACGAGAGATTTATGAAACAATAGTCTGCATTTCCTTTGAAACAAACACAGCACAGAGGAGCTATTTGATAACGATGACAAAAACATTCTTCATAAATGTGTTAATCAATTCATATTTGACTAATGTATAGGATTGTATGGCTGTATTGAAAGAACTTATAATGTTGGTTATACCAACCTGTAATAAACACAATATGACTTAGGTCTAATGACCATTATTTGGATTATATCTATACATTCTTAGTAGACTGTGTTTATCATTATTACACAGCCGCATAGGCATACAGTACAGCTTCAGGTTTAAAAAAGCAAAGTGGAACCGCATTGAAAAGAATGAAAAAATCATTCCATTTTCAAAGGGGAGAGAAGCTTCATGGGATTGAGCCACACATGTGAAATGGTAATGGCTATCTCAGGATTTCTTCTCTCACAACGTGAAGGTTGGTGAAAACGAAAAAAATCTGACTGCGACCGAGAGATGGAGAAAATCGGAGAACGAATAAAATAAAGAGAAAGCGAGAGTGAGATGGCCAATCCATTTAAGTGGCATGAGATCAAACTTGAAAGAAGGAGGGAGATACAGAAATACCGAATACTCTTGTATCTCTCTCCCTAGGGATCCATTACCAATCCTCTCTGCTGTGCAGCACAAGAGCTCTTCTCCCAGCTAAAGGCCTTGGAGGGCAAGCATATTCCTCTATGGCAACAAGCAGTGGAACGCTAATATGTGACTCACTAAAACTTCAAGCAAAACATTTGATCTTAGGTTTTAAACAGCTCCAAGAAACAGGCCCACTGAAAGGATGCTGTCCTGTGGCTATTATTATGTTGCTCTGCCTTAGGTATTTGCTTTCCATGAATCGATAATCACAGACCAAATGAACATCTTGTGATTATAATGACAAAAGATTTTGTGTTCCATCCAGAAAGTGCAATATTGACAAACAGCCCATGCTGCTGCTATATTATACAGTAGTTACATCTGAGGTATGTGAATAAATCCCTGCTTTTAGCAGTAAGCAGATTTATGTTTCCCAGGAACTGAATTCATCTACCACCATCAGACCCAGGGACCAACATGGCATAAAACCAAAGTACACACCCAAACAGTAATACCGCCCCTGACAACTAAGTCTCTCAGGACACACACAGCAGATTTAACACTAATGCAGCAAGTGGATGCTCAAACACTATCATATGTGCGATTGTGTCTTTAAACGGGCCCACCCACACAGAGGCAAAAGTACACAAACATGAACACGCAGTCTTTGTCTTGTCACACTTCCACCTTAATAACACAAATACATAGAGCACACTCCTAAACACATATTTCTCTTGTTCTCTGTCAAAAAGTCAATTTACATTCAACAATTAAGGCAAAGTCTCAAACACATTCCCCCAAAGCTATTACTATTGATATCTTATGGCTGGTGAACAATGTCCTAAGCTACATTGCAGCAGGAACAATGGGCCATGAATTGTTTCATAGGGTGGCAGAAAATAGCCCTTTCCAGTAAATACCTTCATCTGTCCAGGTGACAAGCAAGAACCCACTCATGTGACAACTGTATAATCAGTGAAGACGCCCAGGCTCCCGAGGACTCCCAGCAGCACCTTCCCTCCGTGAGGATGCTTTGATGTATAATCAGAACCCTGTTTGATTCATGACAGGAAAATTGGAGTTTGGAGGTGGAAAGCACCTTCCAACAACAGAAACAATATCAACATGTCACTGACCTCCTAAAAGCAGTGCATCACATTCAGCAAATTCTAATGGCCCATTTGCTCTGGATAGCATCGACAGCAGGAAATAAATAGCACTGCAAGTCTACAGAGACGGTTTGGTGTGATTTGATTTGCCCAAACTAAGATTCTAGGTCAATCTTTTGAGACATCAGCTTCACAAATTAAACAAATTAGTGGATACATAGTTACACGAGGAAGCAAACACGTCATCCTAAGTTTTTGCACAACAAGAACTACGTGAAGTCAGTAAAGATCTGTGCACTGTCAAGAAATTGCATTATGCCCATTCCTTATGTGAGGAAATTATGGATAATGTTTGGTGGCAAATGGTGTTTGTAAATGTATGTGTATTTACGCCAACAACCATGCATTTTCCCCACCAATCTGTGTCTAATGGTGCCTGGGGTTGGCCATGTTTCAATCAAATACCACTTTCTCTTTTCCTCTCTGTCGCTCACGTACACTCTCTCGACTCTCAAACACTCTCTCTCTGGTTAAATACTAGTCTGTGAATCATCTAGATAAACACGAACGAATCCCTTCACAGAGGCGACTCAACAGAGAGACTATGAAAATGGAGACTATCCAAAAGACTGAATAGTACACAACCTTAAGGTGTGTTTATGGAGCGCGGGGCCCTGAGAATGACAGGAAAGAGGGTGATCACTCTACGAGTATTTCAAGGATATCGCCTCACCGTGAAGGTCGTGTGCTGAGGAATGGACCCAAGGTACCGAGGCTAAGGCCATCATTTTGAGAATAGGTTGCACAAAACAGCTCTTGTTGGACACAATTCATTATAGGATAAGAAAAGTCTTTCACCTTTTCAAACATTGAACTGACATTACCTCTCCTTGTTTATTTTATAACCTTTTGAAAGGCCATTATTAAGGTTACGCAGGATTTAGCAGCATGAAAGTAAACAAACATGCGGTAAGTGTAACAGACCAGAACACAGCCAGTGATTGTGTGATTTTGTCTTACAAAACTATTGAATATTTATTATTATAATCACAAGTTTTAAATTCAGATTACGTATTTATAAAGGGAGCCCATTAACACCCCACTTAAGCAGATGAACACACTAATGAATTGGCCCTAATTGCAACTTTCAACGACACCCACAAGCTTGCTCATGGCTTGTCTATATGTCTGCTGTCTTAAGCACCGAGACTTGTCAGGATATGAGTTGAGGGGAAGATTCAGCCATGCCTTCAGAACCACATTGATTGGGGCTATATTTGGCCTTTGTCTCCCAGCTATATGCATTGCATAATGGGAAGAGTTTTTCCACTAATTCATATTAACAAAACATTGAGTATGCGTAAGGCTTTTCTTCCCAAGGGCTAAAGTGAACTCCTGTTCTCTGATAGTTACTCATGATTATACTGTGTGTAACAACAGCAGAGGGGACACATCCTGCTTTGCATCAAATCATGTTGTTGACCACAGTAAAAGTGGCCTTATGGGAGGAGACGTCTGCGGAAAAGAGATAATGTGTTCCTGACCATGGACAATTCCCCTCTCACTTCTATCCAGAAAGACAGGCCACAGTGCTTACCTGTGGCGAGTCAAGCTTGCACAACACATCAAATTGGTACACTACACGCGAGCCACAGGGCTCCTTATCTTTGGGGCGGGTTACTTTCTTTTGAGGTTAAGTCACATCTTTTTAGTTTATCTTGATCTGTTTTTGCCTAATGGAAAGGACGCCCGTAGTGCATAAGGACAACCGGGACAAATGTTGGTGAACTCCTGTGGCACTGCCAAGTTCTCGCTGAAGGGCTGTGGTGATATATCGGAGCTATTGGAACCTTCCAGCAGCTTTTACACAAAAACATAAATGAATCCGTTTTGGCAGTTCTCTCATTAAATTTCTGCCTGAGAGAAAGACTCAGAGCAATTGTTTGGCCACTGCCCTTGCCCCATGTCTACGTCTAAATCTCAATGATGTAATGCACCAACTGTGCCAGAAATAGGACATCAACATCCAGCGATATGACTCAAGCCACTTTATGGTAAGCGACTGGGCAGGATCTCTGCCGTTTGTTTCATCATCCACAGGCCATTTCATTAAGTGGGGCTCTGAGAGGCTTTACTCCACCAACAGCTCTGTTTATAAAAGAGTAGCGGTGGGGGTGAGATACTGGGTATACACAACTCTGTGGGCTATTTTGTTAAAACCGTTGCATTTAGCACTGGATTAGCACATCAAGTATTTGCGTGTGTGTTTGTGAGGGGGGGGGGGGGGATTATTTGCCATTAGACCTACTGATGATGAAGTCACTTTATCCAAGGCTGACATGAATCGATCTGCAACCCGTCCCTGCAGGTGAGGTTAATTGCCTGCATTGCAACCAATATGTTGAGCAAAAAGCCAAGCTTGGGCAATTCAGTCTGGCTCAAAGGCTGAAGTAGGCAATTTTCTTTCCCCCAAACGTTCATTTAAGTTCAAGCAGTTTTGCGGAGGGGTCCATTTTACACACAATCTGACGAGTTTAAGAGGACATGTACTGTACTATGCTCCAATAAAAGCTCAGAAACAACTTGACAAGAGATTTACTTATTGATAGACTTCAGAGAGCAGTCTTCTGGCAATTCTCAAGGATCGCTTTCTAGACTGACTTAACAAAATGAGAACTTTTGCTGACTTTCTATGCTATACTGTCCAACAGGTAAACTTGAAACAAGTGTTATTTGGACGTATGGTGTAAGCTCAGAATCAAGTATTTTTGTGTTTATGCTTTGATCATTTCAACTAGCATGCCTCTGTGTTTAAAATGCAATAGCTTAGTGAATTCACTGTTTTCAATGAAGTCATCACAGTCATAATTGTTTTGTTTGTTTGTTTTAATATGCTGGTGATATTACATTGCCTGAGGTTCTCAGTTCAGAAATTTTATTATTATTACTTGCCAGTTAAACATCTACATGAGAACATGACATTTATTGACAGACACAAACATTTGGATATTTGGTATTTATCCTTTACTCATGACCACACCACTCTGCAATATTGTAATCTTAAAAGGGTTAGAGGGCAAACAAGCAATGCATTGTTATTGAGGCACACAATGAAAATTATATAGGAAGCTAATCTAGCTGGTGGTATAATATTGTATAACCTGCATATAATCAGTATTTCATCGTATAATAAGGTAATAACATTTACCTGAGGCAATACTGATGATCGATAGAGTCAAGACGAAAACAACATCGATGTGAATCTCCATATTGACTCGGTATGTCATCAACGCGTGATGACAATTCCGTTTAGGAAAAAACTTATTTTTCAATTTCTTCACATACCATAGGTTAACAATTTACAACGTTATACCCATCGCAATAACAGTTACAAGTAAGAGCTCAGCTTGAATTTTGCGAGCGATCAAAATCGGCCTGAAAAACTTCCACAACACTTCCGATTCCCATGTCAATATAGCGAGAAGAAATAAATTCCAACTATCACTCCGCCACGCACTATGCGCATGCAAATAAATACTCGATCATGCAGCCAATAGTCCCATATTCCTTTCCCAAGTCAACGATTATCAATCACGTTGGAGAACGACCAAATAAATACAGTCTGAAATGGAAGGAAGTTAAGGTCCTGCTCTTGGCTGCCTGTGCCCGCTCCGCTTGCTTTGGGTGCCTCTGCTTTACTAATGTCAACTGATGCACATGGAGAAGGGCAAACGCTCCGCTCTTAGAAAAAAAAAACCGTTGGAAACCTAATGGGATATGCTCTTTAAAGAGGCAGGAGCGACATCTGTGCAGAGTGCAGAGATAATGCCAGAGCTAGTCACGCTTCACCCCACTCCCATCTATGATCTATATTTCATTTAAACAAGTTTTTCTCTGGAGTTTAATATGAACACATCAGCTTATTCGTGAAAAATTTTTTTTAACTTACATTCTTGCAGTATGACATATTTATTAAGTCGAAAGTAGTTATGCATGGCACATTCAAATAATCTATTTCAATTAAACATCCTATTTGTAGTTTGTAGTGATTTTCCCGTGTATTCATTTGAGGGTAATTGCTTATTGATAAACTCAATGTTTCCTCGTTTCACCCAATTACTGGGGATGGCATTAAGGCATCTCCAACGTAATGAAACGCCACATTTTATTTACCATAATAATTTATTACCATCACTGTCCTCAGCGATCATCATCTTCCCTACGCTTCATATTTATCCCCATTCTGTTTTGCCTGTCCGAGTCCTTATTAGTAGGTACTATGGCAACGGTCTTCCTATGTGTGTAGAGTCTGCAACCGTCCCCACCACTGATACCTTTAAACAACTAATTCCTGCTTTCCATCGTCAGATGCCATTGTGATCGATTAAGCAGGTGCTGTTTCACACCCGCTCCCTCTGTCAGTGGTCTGCAATCTGCCCCTGGTGGCAGCCTTCTCCCTGGGGAGAAGGATTCACTGCTCCCGTGGGGCAGTACCCTGTTTCACCAACTCACCCCAGCTCCCTGGAGCCCGGCCCAGTCCCTCTGTGTTGCTGGCCTCTGCCCTCTATGGGCATTGTCTGTGTGTCTCTCAATGAGAGCCCAACATGATGGAGAGTGGTCGTGGACTGCCTGGCTCCTATTCTCTTTTGTCCCTCTGAATGGGGCTGGAAATTGGGCAACAGAAGAGCAGCCCAGACGCCGTCACAGGGCGTGACAAAAAGAGAGGCCACAACGGCATTAACCTTGGCTCCAGAATAAGTGTGTGCTTTATCAAAGACTACAAAAGCTTGATGGTGAGCAAATAAAGGCATCTCATATAACGGCTAGAGTTTTAGTGGCATCTTTTGGACGATTTGCCATTTGAACAACCGTGGCATCTGTGGGATCGTTAGCAGCTCATAACTTCTACAAGCACTTTCACCTTTCACAAACATTATGCAAGTAATTTATCTCACAACTGTTTTCTGTGTAGGAATATCTATGGTTTTATGTGTGCGTGCATGTGTGTGTGTGTGTGTGTGTGTGTGTGTGTGGCAGATGGTGGTACAGGCTGTGGTAACATGGTTGACTCCTGTTTAGAATGTTTGGTTCAGCTGTCCACCCTCAGCCCCCAAGGTTTGACCTCATGTGTCACTGATCACTGTGTGGTTCTGTCCCATAGGGACAAACTCAAAACTCTTTTACTCTTTTACCTTTCTGTCCAACCTATACTCAAAGCTTATGCACAGACTCAGGTGACGCAAACTCTTTTTGGTCCTCTCGAATCAAAACTAAATCAAACGTCTTGTTCACCTCCAAACTTTAAAACAGATGGTTCTCAGTTTAAAGAGATAAGCGTTTTGGGTCTTTGTTTTCCACTCCACCAATCCCAGAGGAGACTCCATCTTTCTCAGTGTGACTGCTCCTAAGCTGTCGACCTCTGTTCAAGCTGATCAGTGACTTTCATTAAGTCCGCAGACCATTACACTGTGTTGCCTGTGTGAGGAGGGACCTTCAGCTATTCCTTAGAACCCTGGGCTTTACTAATAGAGCTGGTGTCACTGCAGCTCAAGGCCATTGGCAGATCATTTGCATCCAATAGACTAGAGTGCTAAGGTAGGCAACTGGTATCACAGCAGCATTTGGCTCCAAGCCCAGCTTTTCTCGTTTCAGGTCTTCAGCATGCAGAGAGAGCAAGATGTAGCAATGCACATTCTCCCTTGTACTGCCCTCAAATGTCAGCCTGCAAAATGATCACCGAGTTGTGTTTGTATTGATTTGTGGGTGTGCATACAATTCAGATTGTCGGTAGTGTTTAGAATTCTTGGTTCAGTCTACCTGGCCAGATGTTAACTTGCACTGGATCATATTCACAAAGAATGTATGAGGCACAAAATGAGCCAAATGGAACTTAGCTTACGGTTTCTCTTTTCTAATACAATTTGTTACGAAGATCGCTTGCGGTGACTTTTTCCAAAGTCTTTGATTCATATAAGCTGCTTCTTTTGAGAGAAAGTGCCATGGATTTCCTTTAGGTGCTATCACTGCAGGAAAGGAGCATGTATCATTCTTCTAATCCTCCTCCTCTGATTGCTTAATGAAAACAGACTGCTCGTGTGATTGCCTGCCGCTTATGTTACGAGTGCAAAGTTTGTCTCATCTGCAGTGTTACGTCACAGACCCCTAGGCCATTATTCTCTAATGTTTCTTCAGGGAAAAGATCAGATTTTTGACAACAGCAACACCACAGTGAATCAGCTGAGGTTGATTTGGGTTCGAGTGCAGGGTCATTGTGGGTTACAGTCATGTCCACTTACACTGTGTTCTTGGTTATGATGGACATGTAATATGTGCTGCATGGCACACCATGCACTGCCATTTGGGACCGTTCAAGCCTAAATGTAAAAAAAAGGTTAAAGACAGAGGGTTGGATTTACGGGGAAATGATGCAGTGTGGGTGGTCGAGGGGGGCACACAAAGATCTCTTTGGGTCCAACATTTAGTGTGAATAGATTAATAAGAGTACCATTGTGCCCTCTACTGGACATTCTATTGACTAGCAGGTCTTTTGTCCCCTCATTATCACACTCAGACTTGCTTTTATTAACCAAGATATGCTAATTTATTTAGGAATTGTTAAGGTCCATTATGTAGGTTGTTAAAAAAGCACAAAAGTATCTCAACATTAATAATAGGATAATGTGTTGAAAAGGAAGCATATCAACATTAATAATATAAACAGGTTAAAACTACATATTGTTTGCTATATTATACTGTATTTCTACAATTTAGTAATATGCAGCGATGTTAAGTCCAAAAAATACGACTTCGTAAAACTTTTAACTTTTCAGTAATTACACCACTCCACCACTAGAGTGCAATAAAAGAGTGGAGCAATTGGCTGTATTCATGTCATATAGATTCTCACAGGCTTGATTCCAAACGTTGTCAGATAAAGAATGCTTCTGATCTACTTGAAAGTGAATAACTTATAACATTTGTACAAAATAAAACATAACTGCTCATAACTTTAGTTCTGCTTACAATAAAGAATACATAATGTTTGGGGAACAGAGGTCATGAAAAGCTAAACTAACAGACTATGAATTAACTAATCTTCCTTTATTTGGTATTAAAGACAAAGAAAATTACTCATAAAGATTGAAGCAACAAATCTGAGAAGTGCAAAAAGTATTTAGCGTCATGCTAAGATTTTTCGATGCAAGTCTTGAGGGGGAAGGAACACATATTCCCTTTGCTAGAACTACAAAAGATCTACCATCAGCATCATATATTTAAGTCCAGTAACAGAAAGGGCGTCACACACAAAAGACCCTTCTCTCCTCACACAGCCATCCAGCCCCACACACAACCTCTACTGCTCGCCAACTCTGCTGTCATAGCAACATGTTGGCTGCCTTCTGCATCCAAAATGGTTCTGTGTCTCAGGGGAATAAGGGAATATAATACATTGCTAATATATAGCCTGATGCTGCCTGTCCCTGAAGACTAAGAGTGTGGGTGCCAATTCCAAAGAACAAATTAAATCTGACCTCTACGAGGAGGAAGGGAAGAGGAAAGCAGACTTGCATTCATTAACATATTATGAGAAGATAAATATTGCCAATAGTACTCAGAATGCAGTTAGAATGTGCAATATACAGGCCAACAGAAATATAACTCTAAAAAACTCTTGCAGAAGCAGAGCACTTATTTCATTGAGTTTATAAAATAAGGCATTCTAAGTATTTTTACACTCATAAAATATAGCATTATATGACTGAAAATGTCACAAACTAAAGTTTTCATGGACATGAAGAGTGCTATTTGAGTGTTAGTGTTCGCCAATATGTTTGCTCACCGTATATATAATGCTGTGGCTTTGGATGTTGAGATGGGCATGATTTGGAGAAAAGAATAGATCTGCATAGGAGATGCCATCAGGGTTCTTGGGGTCAGCCAATGCATTGATCTGAAGAATATTCCAGAGCAAATAAAGCAGCATCTTAGCTTTTCAGCAAAGAATTAAGTAACAATGAGAGGATCTTTTTAGATGTAATTCCTTGAGACAAACAATAAAAAAACTTTGCTATGAAACATCCAAGTAACTTAGATTGGGTACTCTCTGATCTCACCCCTTCACGCTTGCACCCTCATCCTATGGATAAATTGACTCATGCATTTTCTCTCTTTTCACTCGCTCTGCCCCTTTATTCTTCTCTGCAATGTGACAAATTCTAGTACCGCCACTCATCAAGGTTTGGGTAATCTGCATCTCCTAGGCAATGTGCAACAGAACCTAGGAACAAACCAATTATTGTTCCAATTTCTAAGCCTAGCATTCATTTGTATTGTATATTCATTTAAGTGAAGGAAATATATACAATTTGCATCAAAAACAAATGTCTATGATTCATGCTGTCAGTGTGATTACCTGAACGGACAAGCAGTGTCTTTATGCTACAGATCGAACCATCTAAGTTATTACTGAGTAGCAGCAGATTAAACATAGCCAGGGGCTACTGTAGGTAATCACACACTCAATTATTTTGCCTCTTTTATCTTCATTGCTCCTGTGATTGGGTTGGTATTTGCAGTTAAATAGGTTCTAATTTATACCCTTTCGTTCACTTTCTTAAAAGAAATGGGCAAACACGAATAATTAGGTAACCATTATTCCCCATTGAAAATCCTTTTTTTTATTATATACATACAAAAATAAACAGATTTAGTCTATCTCCAGATCTTTTTTGTATTTAGCTTTTTTTAGAAATATGGATATGATGTTTTTAATTGACATGCATTCAAGAGAAATAAAGGAACAACCTCCATCAAGCCATGCAAATGCTGGATTTTTTTTGCATATTCCAAAGAATCCTAAAAGGCTGCAGAACATTTAATCAAATAGGTACATACTGTGCAATATTTAAGGGCTTTTTGATCTGAAATTCTTTCTTAAAATACGCGATATTAACAATACAAAAGAGAATCATTCTAGTTTTATGTAAAGCGGATTCCAATCTGAAGAGGTAATCTCATCCAAAAGCAAGCAGTTATATCACACTGGTAAAATTGCACGTACAATTGCTTTGGATACAAATTTGACTGTTTCAATGGTTTATGGCAGTTGGTTTGTTAAACCTAAGTTTATGATTAAGACCACTAGGTGGCCCTAATGAATCATGAAACTGAAACTTTGCTTAAACTAAAGGTGTCCTGTTTTATTATATATATGTGAGTTATATATATATATAACAGAAATCTAAATCCTATTGGTTTCTCCTGTAAAACCACCATGTTCAAAAGGGAGAAAGTCAGTGGAACAAAGCACAAAGACTAAAATAGAAGACCAGACATGCTATCAATGAATGAATGGACAGTCAAGGCCAGGCTCCATCTTCCACCACCTGGCATTGAGATAAAAACTACTGCAATAAAATACACTTGACAAAGAACTTGTTCTGGAAGTATTCAGGGAGGGAACGTTCCATCATGTTCTCTGGATATCCATTGAGTAAGGATGGATGCGTGTTGCGGACTCTGACAAAGAGATATTTCACAAAAAAATGTCCCACACAATATTTTGTCAACATCTTGTTTTCTAAAACCTGTAGTTCTGGATAATGTATATATGAATGAAAACTAATTTGAATCAAGAATATTAAAGAGCTTAGCATATTTTCAAGAAATATCCACTACACAAATACGGCACACATTTGAAAATCATTCACAAAGAAATAATGCCCAGCACGTATCTTCTATCACCTTAAAATAGCCATGACCCCAGAGCTGTCCTATTTAATCTTCTTTCAGTCTACCCGTAGCACAACATAATCACTGCATTAGCGTAAAGTCTGGTTTATAATTTTAGACAGACCAAGCTGTATTATGAAATTGCACAAAATTGGCTGACAATGTGAAAGAAACGGAAAAGGCGGACCCAAAACATAAGAATGAAAAATTCAAGAGCCTGCCAGTCAATTATTAACTCTCCATTCCAAACCAGGCAGAAAAGCACACAAGACAGACATACTGGTTTGAACCCCACTGCAATTTGAGGTTCTGGCACATCCAGTCAGAAAATCTACTAAGTTTGATATCATGTAATAAATCCATTATATCCCACTACTAAAACAACACGTGGCCCACATTCATAAATATTTCACTCAATTACCCATTTATGAGTGGAGGCAAGACCTCAGACTCACATTAGCTCCAGTCCTCTTGTCTACTACTGTGTTTCCAAAGGACTCTTACACATGAAGCCTATACTGTTCTTAAGATTTAGACTAGAATTAAACATAGCCATATCTCTGGTATTGCATGCTAATGTCTGCAGGGGATGTCCTTCAAAGGGAGGGGGACCTTTGATTTAGTTTAAAAAAAAATATGACAACTTAATTAAATCAATTGTTTTGTGGCCTTTCAACGATTATAAACAGGGTTATGTATTTATTTACCCCTTAGTTGTTTTGTTGTCCCTAGCCTGGATTGTCTACAACAAGTGTCTGTTCTTGACCATTATGGCAGTGGGCGTTACTGTCTCGAGCTCACACAGGTGTAAGTGGCAGATGTGCCATTCGGTGCTGCTCATTGCAACTATGACGAGCAACGCAGGACATCAGAAAAGAACAGTATAGTTGAATGATAGCATTAAACTCAAGGGAAACAACAATACTTCGACCTTTTCCGTACTGGTTTAGTTTATGAAGTCCACACGCGCCGGTCCTCTGCAATGTCATCCATTGTTTGCGAGTCGAGCGGGGAAAAGAAGGAAATTATTTACAATTGCTACTTTTCTCCTGCCAAATTTGCCTGCGTCCTTTGTCCTGACAGTTGCGCATTCATCTCAGAACTTCAAAGTTCAGAACGAAAACGGAGCGTCAGTTGTCAAGTTTGAAACATCGGGTCTTTTGGCTCTCTGCTGCCTGTCATTGGATGTTGGGCCATGGACATTTCAGAAGGATTAAGAGCCTTGCTGTTAATTTTATGGATTGTGACGAGTAAGTGGCTCTTTATGAACCTTCTATCATTTTTATTACTAAGTACCTTATTGATTGATAGAGTACATGGCTTGTAAAATGTTCTAACAAGAATGGCGAATCTCTTTGAAAAAATAAAGCACAATCACTTTGGTTTGTTTAAATGTTCTTAACTTGAATTAATGCAATTTACGGTAGATAACAAAGCCTGTAAACTGTACACGGATCGAGTTCACATCATTTGAAAAACTGAGATTAGCCAAATTACTCAAAGTATATCTGAAATTCCTATTTACGCTTGCATCGTGGGTTAGCAGGTGTTTAGGCTACTTCTCAGTTACAGGGTAAATTTAGTATAGGCTACAAATTATTTTTGGATGGTTACACTGCCAAATCAGAACCTACTATATTGTGTTAGAACTTCATTACCTAGCCTAGGCAACTGTGGGACCTTGCAAGTTGTGCATTGCTTGCACTGAGAGGAGCGTGGTCAGACTAATCTACAACGTTACTGAAGTCAAAAAAGAGCTTGTAATCCTCTGATTTGCCCTGGCGAAAGCACATGACACATTCATCGGTGGCGGTCTATACTTCACTGATGAGATTAGAGCGTGAGCGCCCGGTGGTGACGATGGTTTGGCCGGCTCCTCCTCTTTTATGCTGGGATTCAAGTGGTAAACATGGATAGTATGCTACAGTACACCTGTATATGTATGCGTTGTAATAAAGGGAGCATTGCCTCATAAGTGGGCACTCATTGAAAAGTCCTGAGGTTTTGACGATTTCCTGAAGTGGTATATATAAGGGTGGGTGTAGGGTGGGGTGGGATGGGGTTAGGTTGGCAGGGTGTCAAGGTGGGGTAAAGGTAAAAGATGCAGAGGGTACATTGGGAGGGCTACAGGGTTTTGTTATTAATCATTTTGTTTAGCATGCATTTAAATTGAACCCAAAATCGGTTGATGTTCCCTTGTGTGTTTGAAAGGGGTGGTGTGTGTTACCCACTGTAACATTAGGTGTCACTGACAGCTATGGAAAGCATTCACGTGCTAATGATGTTTGTGCTTCCTCTATATTTGTTCTGTTATTTCTTCACATGGTCTGTGGATTGATAGATAGCATACCAAGATAGCATGTATGCAATTAAGTGTACCTCCCACGAAGCACCCGGAACACACACAGTCAATATTTCACCCTCATTAACTCCCCCAGGTTGCTCTAACCAGCAGTTTATCAAAAAAACAACTTGCCTGGAACATCTCATGTAACAATAGGCTGTTTCATGCGGCATACTGTCTGTGTGCACTTTGCCGGCTGGTAATTCCTTTTCTTATGTCATCTTTCATTATATTTTTCCACTGTGCAGAGCAGAAGCATTCGGTGTAATGCAGAAGAGGCAGTCAGCAGTTGATATTCAGCTTTGTTTATCCTCAATGTCTGTAAAGATTTACGGATGTTGCAATATCAAGTTAGGCCCAGTTGACCGGTCACCTATTTCAAAATCTGCCTCATCAGATTTTTATGTCCTGAACTAGGGCCTAGTCTTAATTTGGATCCTGGAAGCTGGTCCGCTGTGAGTTCACTTCTTGTAATGTTATTAAGATTCAGCAATAATGCATATACATTTCTCAGCTGCTGAGCAAAATCTGATGAAAGATGCAATGCAGTGAAGCATGGCAAGACAGAATGATTGACTGAGTGCAGGAAAGGTGCTGCCACAGCTGCAGCCTGACAGGAGCCCTTCCCCATCACATCTCTATCCAGCTACCATCCTCATGTGACTAATGAGGCAGGGGAGGCCAGACTGACGCGATCAAGCTCAGACTCAGGTCGCCGAGGAGATGAGGCCATCAGGGCACTTAGCAGGGGACTCTGCCACCATCTTCCCACTCTGCCAATTAGGCTAGTGAGTCAAGCTATTTTTCACTCTGTTCCTGCAGAATCTAATCCAACATGGAACTCCTGACTATTACCTTGCATACCTTGGTGAATATAACGTGAATTTGACTTTTCTTTATACTACTAATCTTGTCGTTCACCGGATTTAAGGTGATGCTGCATACATGTCTCCCCTGTTGGCTATAGCTTTAAACATGTAGGCATATGATCTATGTAGTGGAGACAGGGCATCTCCGCACGCCCTCGACCTCCCCCCTCCCCCAACCCCCCTGCTGTGTACAGCCCATAAATCAAATATCTTAGGAAAAGCCGTGTGTTATTTTAACATAGACGTGGGCGAAGGCAGTGGCTATTCAGACCAGGTGCACCCTGGGAGAATTGAGCGCACACTAATTTTTTACTCCCCCCCCCCCCCCCCCCCCTTTTGAATAAGACCTTTTCTTCGATACACACCAGCATGTTGATTTCAGAAATTCTGTCTACATGTATCCACTATGCAATGCACAGGTTACATTGACAACTTCAAACCAACAATACTTGGTTGTTTTATTTTTAATTAACTTTAAATGAGTCATCCATCTTCAATATTTTGACAATTTTGTAGTGATTTAGTTTGTGTCGTACTTAAGATAAATACCAAGATTATTTATATTAAGTCAATTATTTATTATTTTAATGGTAAGGCTATTATTCTATGCTACTCATCACTACCAGTGCTATTCACCACCAGTGCTATTCACCACTCAGTAAAGTGGGATTCCATGACTAGCTAGTGGTCTAGTAACAGCTGCTATGTATTAAAGAAAGATAAATACAGTTGATTTACTGCATTACATTTAAAGCAAATTCAGATCCCAGCAGCATACCCTATTTCACTTTGAAAATCAAACAACCCTGTAATTTGTTATTGTCAATTGATTTCCGTGGCTACAAGGCGTGTTTAATCACTGGTGTGTAAAAGACGGCCTTTATCCTGTTTGTTTTGTTGTGCAGATACTTTTGTAGGCCAAACTCTTTCACCTTTTTGAGTGATTTCAGTCGGTCAGAAGAATAAAGACAAAAGAACTGGTACCCCTCAAACTGACCCTTATCTCAAATAACACAAATAGGATAGAATGGGTTTGTGTCGTAGCTGCGGTTGTAGATAGGTTATTTTGGGACTGTAGAGTAAAGGAACATGTTTATTTCAAGTGATTAAGAGCAGGACTGTGGTCTCTGGGATGGAGGAAGGTGATTGATGTCTGTCTTTCTTGGCCAGGTGGCAGAAGGCAAATGTAGTTAGTGCCTGGTTTTAGGAAGCTTGTAGCCTGGTCTTAGCAGCTTCAGACCTGGTTATGTGAGGCTAAGGAGGGTCACTGGGGCCAATCCGACTGTCGCGTGGCAGGTTACCTGTGCAGGCAGTAGCTGTTCTCCCTCAACAGATTAAAGCTTAAGTATGTGGAGTCTACATTTCTCTGATGCTGCTTCAATGCTCCTCTTAAGTTTTCTCATCAATATGATAGTCTGCTTCGTAAACATTCTCATTAAGTAGGCCTACTGAATACTTTATTAGAGATCTCCAATTTATGGCACCTGGATAATGTCTGCTACTAATGCAAGTATTGCTTGAGCGTCTGTCGGATGAACTAATTAATGTATGATTAGAATTTAGAAAGCACATTTCTTTACTAGAAATCCTTAGCCGCAACGACACTCTTACGCTTCTGACAGACCGAAAGCCAGGCCACATAGAGCCTCAGGTACTAATTTCAGCTAGAACATACAGTACTGCAAGCGTTTTAGGCATGTTTGACAAAATGCTTTCAAAAATAGACATAACAGTTTATTTTTCATCAATTGACAAAAGGCAAAGCGAACGAACAGAAGATCTAAGAATCTAAATCAAATAAATATTTGGTGTGACCAGTGACTGACCACCCTTTGCCTTTGAAACAGCATAAACTATTCTAGGTACACACCAATTCAGGGATTTTGTAGGCATAGGGTCAGGGTATGATTAATCAACCAATCAGGATCTAATGGCCATCAATTTAATATTTTGGTTGAAACAGAATCATTAACTGTAATTGAAAAAGGTGAGGATTTAAATTGGGTGAGGAACAGCCAAACTGCAATGTGAGGTTGCTGAAGACAGTTTAATGTCATTATTCACCTCATAGAACGCCAATTACCGAAAGAGTGGTCAGCCCAGGGGTTTCATCGCTGCAATAGAAACACCACCTCTATATTCTTCAGTCTATTGAATTAGTAAGTAACAGGGTCTTTGACTTGATGGATAATTCAAACCAAACAAACTAATGCCATTGTCAACCACATAATAGGCTTCATTAGGCTGTTCCACTTTCGATTCACACCTTACCAACCCGTTAGGATAAGTTGAGTTCTCCCTTCACTTGGTGTACATCTATAAACTCGTTCATTTGTCTTACATTTAGTTGTGAGAGCTCTCATTAGGAAATGCATGCAGAAGGCTCTCTTGAATTTTTACTTTTCTAAGAGTAAATAGTCTTGTAAATCAGACAAGTACTTTAATAAGTGCCTCGACTAGCAGTTAATGATAGACCGGTTGCAGGAATCCCCCAGTCAAGGTTAAGTGCCTTTCTACTTGAAGATGACCTTAAACTTAATATCCAATGCTTAAGTAGAGGCTAAATTGAACATTTCTGTTCTCTTATCTGAACACATACTTTAGTGTCTTATCTTGATGGCTTGTCACATTGTCATTCCGTAACAAGGTAATGAAGCAGACATGTTATGAATACAATTACATATCAGGGAATAATACACATTTATGAATTGTTCAGAGGAATGGACCTTTCTCATTCCTGACTTTGGCCTTGAGGTGGGTTGGTTGGTTTGTTGCTTCTTTAAATTGATCTAGTCTGAGGAAAGTGAACAGTGCTGCTTCTGAGAAACCTGCTTGGAGCCGATAAGCGCTGTTACCATGGCATTTTTTAAGACACAGCTCATGCTCCATCGAGTATTTTTCATTACACATGGGAAGATGAAAATATGCTCAACATGGTACAGTCCTAACTCTACTGCAGTTCCAATTTAAATGTATTCTGGAAATGATGGGACATAAGCTAAATTATTTGAACTTCAGCCATATGGTTTGGTTCAACCATGTTATGGTTTGGCCATGTTGTTGGTGTCACACGTAGATCTCATTACACTGTGGTTGCAGCAGGTCAATAACTGATATGGATTTGATTTCACAGGCTATTTCTATTTTGGGAAGAAACGTCTTTGCCTAGCCTTGTCTGACACTAGGAGGCAATCTGTGCTGTAACATTGTCTAACATACTGTATTTATTAAATTTTTTTCTTCTATTTGTATTTTTAATTTGACATTGCAATATGTGTTTCTAGCATTCTTAAGAAAGGGCATTTTCACAATTTAATATTGAGGCAATATTGGTAACAGCATAATATTGAAGGCAAGCTGTAGATGTACCAAAGATTTCAGATAAATCCAATACTCAAAAAAGGAGTACCATTCATGCATTAAAATCTACCCATCAGAGTTGCCATTTGTACAGAGCTGCACTCATACACCCCATGAATGAGAATACTAAAATGTCTTCTCTGAAATCATTGACCCTCTGAGCTTGAAAGCTAAAGGGTGTTTGTCAAAGGGTAGTATATGAATTCCCTAAAACAGAAGGGCTGCAATGCAGGCTGCATTTGAATGGATAGGCTACATAACAAACACAGTGTTCCGTATAATACTATGATAATCTAATACTGGATAACTGAAATACTTATGATGGTCAATTCTGGGGTAAATTATTTTAGAAACCTAAGGGGTGACTTTAATGAAGAGGACGCATTAGATTTTTCTAATGTTGGTCCACAGCCTATTTGTTAAGAACACCCCCTTTCCCACTCTTGAGTGACACTCCAAGGTGGTAGCAAAAGGTTAATGAAATTTCATTTTTTTTAAATATAATTTCACACTTCAACTATCACAAATAGAGTTTTCAGAGTATGTCCCATTACCGTGTTAATCCCAGACAGTGTGCTGTCCAAGATAACCTTCTCAACCTGCTCAAGCTATTCCAGGTAGTGTCAATTGTATGTTTAGGAAGATGTGAATAAATCTTTGATTATATTTTGTGAAGGCATTGTGAGGCCAATGTTGGCATGTAGCTGAGCACTACACACCTCATACTAACTCTCTCAGTGTGTATGTCTGTTTGTGTGATTGTTACAATTTCAAGTGTTCAGTCGCTGTTTCTGAAGGAGTCTATTATATTAGTTCAGCAGACTCTAGGCAAAATCTTTCATTCAGCTCTTTCTCCCTCTTACTGCAATATGTAAAATGGATACTAGTTGTTAATTAAAGAGCATGCTTAATTACTAGGATACGGCTTATATATATTATAGATTAATAGTAGCTTAATACTACTGCAGATGCTTGGCTAAGGTTATCCATGCCATGATAGAAAAGGATAATTTGTACCTTTCAGATCAAAGAGTATCATGTTTTAACAAAATTTTTTCCAGAGCTGTGTTTTATCTAGCCTATATCTAACCCTAGCTTATTATTGGGCTATATTAAAGATAAACCAAGGGTCTTTCTGTGTGGAGTTTGTGTGGGTTTCCTC
>JAVQIZ010015000.1:0-21447 GCA_036023535.2 Galaxias brevipinnis | reverse complement strand
CCTGTTCCCTACTCCGCTCCTCTCTCTCCACCTCCCTTCACTCTCCTGTTCCCTTCTCCTCGCCTCTCTCTCCACCTCCCTTCACTCCCCTGTTCCCTCCCCCTCTCCTCTCTCTCCACCTCCCTTCACTCCCCTGTTCCCTTCTCCTCATCTCTCTCTCCACATCAGAGAATCAGAAAATTCACATAAATGTAAAATATGTGCAGAAGTAAAGGCTATATATGTCGCTAGAGTTCATATTAAACGTTTTTACAAGGGTGTGCTGAGTAGAAGACCATGGGATTTTAGGCGTGCGACACAATGCCAGTTATCACTGTGACGGATGTATCTATTTATACAGAGTACAAGAGTGACAGGAGATATTACATGTCTTACTGGAAATCTAATGTGGCGGCATATACAGTATGAACACACACACACACACCCAAAAAACACATGCACACAGATACACACACACATCCTGTCAAGATATGATCTCCTAATTTCCTTTAATCAAAGTGATCAATCAACGTGAAACAGGCACAGGATATGAGCCAATGCAAGCCTGCATTAAGTAGTCCTTTTCTCTCTGAAATGCAGTGTGTCGGGCTGCTGCGCCCACTCTAAGCAGCCATGTATCATGGTAACTATGTATGCAAACAGGGATAGTTCTCTATCATTCTTGACCGTCTGGGCGGAAAAGATGTAAACTCAGTCGGGCACCCAGATCAGCCTTGGATATGTCTCAACCCAATATGAGACAGATTGTCATGCTGTCTGTAGTCCAATTGGCTGAAATCACACAGACACACCAAGAAATAAATGCAATGCACATTTGCTAACTGTGCAAATAGCAGTGATTTTCACTCATGGCAACGTTACAGTTTTTACAATGGCTAACAATCGTGTGTACCTGTACTTCAGATTTTTTTCTAAACTCGTAACACAGTGACACATCTACATCACACAGTTAGCCACGTTGTAGATGTTCTGCTCAAAACCACGTTTTGTTTGTTTAATACAAACTCTACATTTAAAAATGCACACTTTCTGTACATACACGAACGTCATCAAAACACGGCAAGCACGACTCAATAGGAAATAATTTGGACGTTTCATATCCAAGAGGAACATATTGTCAATTATAGCACAATGACTTTGAAAATACACACAGACCATGGCATTACAAATACTGCATGTAAGTGAATGAATCATTGTCACTTTATATAATGTGTATCAGAAAACTGTTGTGTCAGAATTGCTGCAGTAAAGGCTTTATAAGCAACATGAAATTGCTGCCAGTAATGAAACGAAAAATCCAAGATGCACAACCTTCAGTTTTCAACTGTGGAGAAATAACATACACAAGACACGGAACGGCCATGTTCTAATCTATACAAACATGCAAACATGTTCTAGTCCACGACACTTCATAAAGTGTGTCATCTCTCGCTATGCACCTTGGATAGAAAGGCTTGCCATGCCTTATCTACCCCTGGCAGTCATTAGTGGAGCCCAGATGTCTCTGTAGTCTTCATCCAGGAGGGACATTTGGTCATGTGGTCATTGATGATCATACACTTTCGACCTCTAGGCACACATTTTTGTCCAAGTACTCCTATTCCTGGTCTAACTACCCCTATCCCTGGTCCAGCTACTCCTCTGCCTGGTCTAACTCCTCCTCTGCCTGGTCCAGCTACTCCTCTCCCTGGTACTCCTATCCCTGGTCTAACATCTCCTCTGCCTGGTCCAGCTACTCCTCTCCCTGGTACTCCTATCCCTGGTCTAACTTCTCCTCTGCCTGGTCCAGCTACTCTTCACCCTGGTATTCCTCTCCCTGTTCCAGCTACTCCTCTCCCTGGTCTAACTTCTTCTCTGCCTGGTCCAGCTACTCCTCACCCTGGTATTCCTCTTCCTGGTCTAACTTCTCCTCTCCCTGGTTTAGCTACTCTTCACCCTAGTATTCCTCTCCCTGGTTCAGCTACTCCTCTCCCTGGTTCAGCTACTCCTGTCCCTGGTTCAGCTACTCCTCTGCCTGGTCCAGCTACTCCTCTGCCTGGTCCAGTCATTCTTTTCTCTGTCTCTTCTAGTCTATGTTGCGTTGTATCCACATTTGACATCCACATTTTTACTGTGTGCATGCCTATATAATTGAAAGAACTTCAACACCTGGCTTTTTCTCTGATTGAGATGAACCACAATAATCAGCTGTGGTTAGTCTATTTTACACAATTTACAGTAAATCAGCTATTTGTCAATGTTTCAATTATCAACTGATTCAATATAGCTTTTGAGCTGCTGTTGGTGGTGAAAAGAGACTTTACACCATATTCAAGGTTTAGGTCATTCGATTTTCATTTCTGGCATGCTGTGTGCAATTATTTTTAAATAAGACAAGAAAGATAAACATTGTTGGTATTGGGTAGGCTTGTATGGCAAATAAATGTAAGCATTTTAAAAACATGTTAATTGACTGCATGGTCTGTGAGAACAGATTGGGATGTTAGCGATCATAAAAAAATATAGAAACTACATTTATTCAAAGACAATTAGAATTGTGAAAATTGCACAACATTAGTCTATTGCAGAAAGGTCTCATAAATGTTCAAACAAATTGTAACGCAATAAACGTATTTAACAAAAGTAACTTATTCATGTAAAAGCAATAGTATGTGCCAAAACATCAGGCACTTTTGCATTCTGCTCTTACTATTTAGTTGCTGAACTGAGTAACAAATATGAAAATCCAAATGGTAAAGATAATTCAAAGGTGAAATCCAGATGCCTATTGTCAATTTCCAATGGTGTATGTATGAAAGACAGGCAGTTATGTATATGCCATTATTTATTTTGTTAACCATAACCTATCTTGATTAGACGTTTGAAGATGCGTTGCAGTGGGTCACTGCATTCTGACTGCTTAATATTCCATATCAGAAAAATCATAATTGCTAATTTAGTTAGTTGTCACATTGCTGAAATACTTTACATGCCAGTGTCATTCTGTGCATGTCTTTGATTGGATCGCATAATTGATTTTAGACATGAGATAAATTGTTTTTAAGTTAATGAAAACGATTGTGATTATGTCTTTAAATTAAAGTTCCATATCCTCATTTCCAAATCAGCTGTCACAGTCACTGTCCTTGCCTTAGATTTCACTACCAAAATTACTGGTGTAGATAAAAAAAAAAGTGTAAGGACCTCAATTAAAACGCTTACCTAGAATACCTTAAAAGGGAATACGTTTTGCATTAGTCAAAAGGGGTGTAAAAAAAAAAGTGTCTCCTAAAATCAATATGTACAGACATAACAACTTCACCAAGACTTGAGACATAATCCTTAAAGGGAATTCTGAAGTGTCAAAAGCACACCGGGGCATAGCTACCAATCTTTCCTAATGTCTCAACTCGGCTTCGGAAAGGTTCCTCAGGCGTAAAGTCATTAATAGCAACCCTCTGCCTGCTCTCCACTTAAGTGCTCCTTTTCTGCCACTTTAGCCATGATTAAAATGCCTGCGCGTGTGAAGACTCCCCGCCCTCCTCACCCCCCACCATATCCTCATTTGTTGCATTCCTTCATTAAACATCTATTCCCAAAGTCCAGGCATCCCCTTACTCCAAATTAATTCATATTCTGCTGTAATGTTGGGGAAGAGCCTTCCACCCAGCTCTCTGTGTGTGTGTGTGTGTGTGTGTGTGTGTGTGTTAGTTATGCATGTGTATAACCTGCTTGAAACATTTGTTTTAACCTTTACTTGCCACGGGTAGACAAATTAAACTGAAGCTCTATTGCAATTGGTTAATGTAATGAAACACACAACAGCAGGCCTAGTACATAGTCAAGCAATATAAACAGTAAATTAAAACAGGAGCAGAACAAAAGTCACGCACAGATATCCGCTTAGCGATAGCATACCTCGTAGTTTTTGAAGTTGAACATATCTCCTCGTCCCTATCTATAATACATAAACTGCCTTAAACATAATCTGCCTCGGGGTGTTTACTCGTTAAACACTGTCCAGCAGGACATCTCAGCCATAAGCTCATGTGTAAATGCTCTCTCTGGTTCAGAGGAAACAGCAGGGTATGAGCCACCCAATAAAAGGTGACTTGACAAGAGCAGTTTGGCCGGCTCGGCTGTAATGCAGACAGAGTAAGCAGGGCCCTCCTGACTGTGTAAACAGAAAAATACAGTGAATAAGTAAAAGCCTCCGTTTGGAGCCGTCACTCACCGTGGACCAGGAAGTGGATAGGACACCCACACTGACCATCCATGTGTGTTTTTCAGCCTTCCCAAAGCAACTCCAACGGGCTCAGCAGCAGGTGGGATGATACCCAATCAGAGGAAAGGCTGCAGATTTCATTAGGTCACAGTGTTGACCTTGTGACCTCTCTCCATAGTGATCATCAGGTCAACCGAATTCTAATATCATTCTGCCACTGCTGCCTGTGTTAGGGTGAAGGGAGGGCAGCAATAGACTGGAAATATATATGGAAGGTCGAAGGGGTTTCCTTCGTGGGTGTGTGTGTTTGTGTGTGTGCATGCACATGCATGCACCTCTGGGTATTGACAGAAAGCACTAAAAGCAGTCCAAAAAAATTGGAACTTCCTTGCTTAGGAGCGAGAGCATGGGGGGGCATAGGGAGTTGAGAGGTGAGAGAGCATGGACGATTGCTTATTGAAAGATGAGGCCCCAGCAGGCGTACGGCGACGGTGGAAGGGTGAGGTAGGGAAAAGGACACTGAGGAGGTGAGGGGGGAAACAGGGGACAGGAAGTTGAAGGAGGGAGTATTGGTAAACGCTGGTCTTAGGGGGACCAAAACGTAGTGGTACAGGATTGTTTTGGGGGGAAAAAGCGAAGAGGTTGGAAGACAGAATGTTTGGTTCTTTGGTCGGACAACCCCCCCCCCCCCTCCCTGTATCACCGCATGCGACAATGCATCACTTTGGGTTGGGGATTGTCCTGGGGAGGCGTCTTATCAGGAGGCTAACACCGTAGCGAGAGAGCTAGGGAGAGATGCAGCGATAGAGGGGAAACTGTGGGGGAGATTTAATCGGTGTGGGTGTTGACAGGGGCTGTGGAGAGATAGGGCCAGGGTGAGGGGTGAGAGGAGAGGCTGGCTGGGCCGGGATAGTGCTCTGCGTGGCGACTGATAAGGCTAGCTCTCTGGGTGGCAGCTCTCGCTGCGGACGTTGACCATTTCCACAGAGAGATCTCTCAGGACAGACCAAATGAAAGAATCACGTTCCAAACAAGACCTCGCTGGTTCTAAATGCAATGGATTCCTCCATGGTAACCCATTGAGACTTAAGATGGTGACATTTTTGCATGACAATTTTCTTTTTGATCTATGCCTTAGATTTTGTTATCCAAAGAGCCCTAACTCCAGTTGTAGCAGTGGAGGACTTTGACTTCCCCTAAAACTCAAACTTAGGAAAACCGCAGTGTGTCAATGTAATTAATACAAAACCTGGCCCTTCTCATGTCTGTGGCAATTGAACTGAAGAGCACTAGTCTTGAAAAAACAAATGAATGATGCACTTAAACACTAGACATTGGAGAGGTTTTAGTGCACTTAAGACAGGAAGCAAATGGTGCACTTCAGCTTACTTTCAGCCAAAATGTGGAATCGTGAGAACAAACCATTAAATAAAACCTGGACAAATTATGAGTAGCAAGGATTTGACATGTTTTCAACAACAAAGCTAAACCACTGTTCTACTAATATATCAAGCTCGTTCAGTGAGTGGGCAGGCAGGTAGGGAAGTAGACAGATAGGTAATTGAATAGATAGGCAGATACATAAGTAGGTGTGTGTGCGTGTGTGTGCGTGTGTGTGTGTGTGTGTGTGTGTGTGTGGGGTTTGGTAGTAATAGAACAGCCTTAGCCGCAGATCAAGGGCATCCGAGCAGGAAGTTGTAATCCTGTAGAGTTGAGCTCTGGCCCTGGTGTTAGCGATGGTGTCAGCCCTCATCTGCCATGGTGCATTAAAGAGTTAAGTTTAATTGCCAAAATCAGAATCCCGAGTCTCCCTGAAATAGTGCTGGAAGGGGAATGCTCGGCAAGCCTCCGGTTCAGCTTGACCCCTGCGCCCCCGGTCGGGACCTTTGTCTGGGGAAACAAAAGGCTGGAAGGATGTCCAGGCCATTAATGTGATCTCTCTTTATCTCAAGGTCTCTCAGCCTATCAGGAGCTTAAAGGCTGAGGACTAATGATGCCATGGAGCCACCCACCAGGTCAGGGGAGCAGATAAGACCGTAGCACCTGACCTCAAGACCCCCCCCCCCCCTCAAACCTTTCACCTCTCACACCCACAGTTGCATGCCCATGTGTTGGTGTGTGTGTGTCTCTGTGTGTGTTAAAGATAAAGGAAAAATTCGTTTTTCAAATGTATTCAAAAAATCCATCATGCAAACACATTCACGCAGGCGAGCACACGCATGCACACATGCTCATTGAGCCATCTTTAAATAATGTATTACCCAGTAATACAGTGTTTAGTGAGCATAACAATCCGCATTGCGGCAGCTGCAGGGCAATGGGAAGAAAATCAAATTCTCTGCCAGCCCAGAGAGAGGCAACAATGCCACCCCGGGCCCCAGCCTCCCTCCCTGGGGGGACTGTGAATGAAGCACGGAGGGCAGCAGGTTCACTCCGGCTAGAATAAGTTGTCATCGCAACACCCAGCTCTGCCTGCAAGTCTCCAGAGGGCGCGTACTTTTTTAACTGTCAGAAAATCTACTAGCCCAGGGAGTGCTTTTTTGTTTTTGTTAGAAGCAATGTGGATAAGATGCCACATTTGGAGGAAAAATACAACGTGAGTATACGATTAAATACTTTGGCATGTTCAGTGTCGCCAAGCATACATTTTATTTAATAAGCCGTATTGAACATGTGCTAGATGTTTGCACGGGTCACAGTAGGAAAACCTTTTCCAGCCAGAAGAGACTCTCTGGGTGGTTCTCTGGGTTACAGCCGTGGACTGAGGTGTCCATTGAGCTCCACTCAGATAGTCAACAGTGAGCTTTTCAATTCCCCAATATATATGTACCGCCTGACCTCGCCTAACCTTTTGTATACTATATTATATTCTGCTCATTGATAATATGAAAACGTTTTTACAGATATATTATATATTTTGTTAAGCACATTTTCTAGCCCTTGGAACATTTTTGCCGGCCTTCACAAACCTATTTAATTAATTAGGATAATTACATGAATTACCTGCTTATCCTCTTTGGCAGACTATAGTCAAATCTCTTTACTATTTATAAACTCCCTTAACATTTGTTTAGTTGCCTTTACAATATCATATGTACCTTCCACAACCTTTTAAATAAATTGTGCCACCATCACCGCACAGGATATAATCGCAATCATCAAATAACTGCACAAAACATACACGTCAAAAGGTGAGAAAACCTCCAAAAACAGAGCGGAGAATGAGTCCTCTGGAGAGACACACTCCGTAAGCACTCACTTAGAGGAGCTGTGATTTGGGAAGAATATCTCATTAGTCTAGGATCAAAGGGCAGCGGAGGGAAATGTTCAAAGATCCGGTCTTGGCTAACGTGCACCACTGCAGCGTGTGGAACATTTCCACTTGAGTCACTATCACCCCCTTCATAAAGACATGCCTTCAAGGTATGGGGATCGTTTACCAATATTGTATCCTACCGCCTGCTTGATTTGCGTTTACGTTTGTGGTGATTTGCTTCCCTGCTGAGTTCCCTGCCGTAATAGTTTCCCTGTATATTGGACTCGTAAAACCAAGGCGTCATAAAAACGCATTATGTCTAAGTGCATCTGGCCAATCAATGCTGTCTACCATTGCCATAAACATAATATGGTTAACTTAAAGCAGTTAAACAATTAGCACATTCTAACTAGGGATATAGTTATTTAATACAATTTGAGGCACAATGGTATCAGGTTTCGTACTGTCTACTCACCTCTATGACCAGTCGTATTTACATAAATGTACTCGATGTTCAGTTCAAGTCAAACAGAAAAAGCTTGAACGACTACACACTTGCATTTGTTTACCACTAGAGGTGCCACAGCTTTCAAGTCAGAGAGAATCGTGGCAGCCCTGGATTTCACACACCATTAGCCACGACAAGAACAAAGCACAGCACCATTTCATTTGAGTCGGGGACTGCCTTCCCACGATAGAGCACCAATTTTGAGGCATAGCTGAGGTAAAGTAGGATCTGAATTAAACACTGTAATTCTAGGTGTCCTCATAACTCAGGGAAATGATGTTCAATTGTGTGCGAGTCTCTCTCTCTCTTTTAGCGAGTAACGGTGGTGTGGCTGTGTACTGTTGTCTCTCCCCCTTCAGTCATCAATCCCTAGAATTATGCTGTTGTTGCAGCAACCAACTCCTAATCAAGCGCTGCACAACGCCGTCCCTTCCTGCTGCTACCGTGAAAGGGAGAGGGATCGAAGGCCTCACTGTAGGAGCGAGGGGGGGGGGATACTTTGAGAGGTGATAGATGGAGTCGATGTTTTGGCGTTGTCTACCCTGGGTGATCCATTTTAAAAAGTTGTCGGTCGGCAGTCGTTGCCTCCACCGCTGTTTGCCACGTAACATCCTCGTTGTTACTCAGTGGCCACGGGCTACATTGTACATTAGCTCTAGGTGACATGCTGACAGGGCACTTGCTCGTAGCCTTCCGGCAGTGTTTGCAGGCTGGCCCCGGGATAAGAGCTGCTTCTTTTCATCATTGCTAATCTCAGCACACACTTATAGGAGAAGCCAAGGTTGGGCCGGGAAACTGAGATTGTTGTTGTTTACCTTCAAGTACCCTTTGGGCTGATTCCGAACAATTAGTCACTGTCTAGGGCAATATAATAGGAAAAAGAACAGGCAGAACTGGCAAAACTATATGGAGCGGTTATGTGAAGCAGCTATGAGACACTTAGAAACATACGCTGTGTTTCAAATCGCCTACTATGCATACCTAACATACTACATTTGACCACAAATTAGTATGCAGTATGTTAACGATACACAGTATGTGAAATTTGAGTTTGGAAAAGCTTCCCGGATGACATACTCAAATTTGGGGAAATGTTGTACCAGTACCCGAGAGAGGTTACTACACGATGCTTCACGTCCCAAAATGTAATTTGACAACTTCCTTCTAGCTTTGACAGCAAATAAAATGCCTGGGTTTGGTCACATGTCCCAGTTCCAGAGTATATTAACATAACATGATGTAATCAAATCTTTGTGAATAAAAGTGTAGGTTTAAGTAGTCAGATGTAGGTTTAAGTAGTCAGTATGCAGTGTGTACTCATTGAGTTTGAAGTGGATATTATTTAACTATGCGATTTCAAACACAGACATACTGTTATTGTAATTCACAAATACTGATGTGCCTACACATACTGTATAAACAATGACACACATTCACCATCTGATTTTCCTACTCAGTTAAGTATGGAGCTGCCGTGTCAGGACAATGGGGCGAGCTTGGTTTTCAGAGGAGCACGGGGGTCTAGGTCAGCAGTGTTGGCTGTGTGGCTGATTGATTGATTGTTTGCTGGCACAAACACCAGAGGAACCTCCAGAGCAGGAATTGGATCAAGCTGTCCAAACGGATCTGCCTCCCTCGCTGTCAACCCCTGGCCAGGCCACGGGGTGGCCACCCTCGGAGGCCGGACAACATACAGGGCATACGCCCTCAGTGGCAAAGCTTTGATGGCTTGTTGTACACTCGACAACGTGCTGGCACGCACAGTCAGATCCACAGGAAGATACTCCAAATGCCACAGCCCCTGAGGGAAAAGGACTCCGTATTCAGAGATCATTCTTTCACGACAAGAGAAGAAAGGGGATGCAAATACCAGTGAGATAATATAATATGTTCAGCTCATGTTCCTTTCACTGTGTCAATCTGGGGGAGCAGAGAGGTCAGACGGTCAGAGCAGAGAGGTCGGGCAAGGCGCCTGCTCCCCAGCTCCCTAAACCGCCACGGACAGGAGACCCTTGACCTAAATTGCATAAAATCCCCAAACTTTGAAGTATTCTCTCTTTGCAGATTTTCGTCTTCCAAAACATCCTATCATAGAGGGATTGAGAAGAGAGGTTTGACTACAGTGGCTATGAAATGGTGGTCCTAGCTTGTTGATATTCTCCTCCAGGCTTGTTAAGTTATGCTGGTGGAGACGGTAGGCATCCTGTCCCCTCACACTCAGTGGCTGACTGAGAGAGGGAAAAGGGAAATTGCAACAAATTGGTTCCCGCTATTTGCAATCTGACATAATTTCCATACGGACATCTGCGGCCAATCATGGAGAACAATCGAGGCTAGGCAAGCTCAGGTGTGTGCAACTCTTTCGTAATACAGAGGGAGACGAAAAAAAGTGTCAGGGTGCCCCAAAGCACAGCAAGTCCAATTTAGGCTTAAAATATGCACATGCTGGCCATAGTACATACGTGAAGGTGGACGTCACTTCCATATAGAATGAGAAAGTCTCACGATATCGCCTGCTCTCCACTTTTGGAAGCTGTTCGTTTGTTCCTACCACAAACCCATCCTGTCCCTACCGCGCATACACACAGATGCACCCAAACATCCACACACACACAAAACACAAGCACAGAGAAGGTGGCATAAAGCACCCTGACCCAAAAGTGCCAAGGCATGAGACAGCGTTTTTTTTTTCCCCAGCTGCTCTGATGTATAATGCTGCTTTGATCAGGTTTGATCAGATTCTGTGGCACTCCTTTAGCTCATTCTATTTTCTTGTGGCTGCTGGGGAAAAAGACACTTTGAATAATTGAGGAACAATCTGAAAAGGTGCTTTTAGTCCCTTCAATTGGAGTTTTTAGCCGACTAGCGTCTCTATCCGCCATACTGTTACTTATTCATTCACCTAAAGAGAGGAACACGAGACTGGAAGGTAGAATACTGTTAGCATACATGGATACGTGGATACTTTAAATGTGCACCTTAAAGCATGCTTGAAGTGCTGTTCCTGAGGTACCACGGAAGCTAAACATTCATCTGTGGCTCTCCCGTGGGGCTACTCCAACAACCCGGACATCATCCCAACGCCTCTTACATAGCCATCGTCTTCTAGCACTCCTGTAACCCCCCAGGCCGGGGCAAGGCAACCACACACACCACTGGCATTATTTTCAGCAAAGCCATATATGGATGACACATTACTCATCCACATGTACAGACAGGCTCCATCCACTCATCCATCAATAACAGCAGAAACACAGTATCAACAGCGGAGAAGTGGAGCCAGACAGGAGCTTTCGTTCCGTGGATAATGTAACCTTTGAGGCAAATGGACAGGATGCGGATGCGTCATTCATCCTCACTCTCTCTCTCCCCCCCCCTGCCTCACCCTGGATATCCTCATTGAAATGGCCGGGTAGTTCTACAGTGTGTGTGTGTGTGTGTGTACAAAGCCTGTGCTGTGTGTTGTGGCTTTCCACTATATTTACCCACGTTTGTCTACTGTCTAATGTCTCATTTCCTAATAGATTAGCACCATTTCTTAGATGCATTCATATGTCTCTGAGGGGATTGTTTATTCTTATTGGTATATTGTCTCTCTAAAGACTATCTGAATAAAATTCTCTGTATGTTAGACCCACGTGCAGGCACTATACTCTCTCTGAAATCATTGTGTACCTCAGTGAGTATGTCATTAACCTGAGGTTATTGCAATGTGTGTATGTGTGCATGTGTGTGTGTGTGTGTGTGTGTGTGTGTGTGTGTGTGTGTGTGTGTTTGTGTGTGTGTACATGGTTGTGGTCAATAATGTCTCAGTAAAAATTTATTTAAGACCAAGAGGAGTCTGGGTTTGGAAGTGAGGCAAGAAGTTGAATGGTGAAAAACCTGCTGTCTGTGCTTGCCTATGTTGACCAAATGATGGCAACATAATCCACCCATAATATAAGTTAGAGTATTACTTGATTGAGGCATGTTTACATAGCTCAAAATTTCTTGGAAAATGTAACATTATTTGCCTGAAATTACGAATAACATTTTTCAGTGATTATTTTTCAGTTAGCCAGATGGTCTACTCTAACATAATTATGACAAAGAAAACTCATTGTAAAAATTGTGCTGAATCAGTGAAAATGGCCTCTCAATATGAACGGCTTAGTTTGCTTGTCAAAAGGTTCGAGAAATGTATATTGTTTGGTCATTCTACAGCAGATTACAGAGAAGTGTTTTGAAGTCCTAATAGTTACACTGGGCAAAGATATTGACATAACTGGGGTCGTGGGCTTCTCCTATTGGTCAGTTCATTTGTAAATTATTTGTTTTGCTAAGGTTGACTGTCAAAATCCAACCTCTTCCTGGCAACACCACCAGAAGATTGTTTTTTTTTTTTACTTCTTATCCTCAATACCACATGGCTTGGTCCAGGCTTTTGTAGTTGCTAGCATGGTTGCACAACGTAGATATAAGTTTGAAACAGCATCATTGACAAAATAATTGGCAAATGAGAGGGCTGTCTTCAGAATCTACTGGAATCAAAGTATGACCGAGATCCCAGTCTAATATTTTCCAGGTCTGGTGGGAACGTTGCATTATACAACTTTCAAACTCTGAAGACCTAGCACTAATAATTGGCTAGCCTAGGAAATGTCCGCATATAATCAACTTGCCATAATGTTTTTCACTTGGGATATATCCTACAAGTACACCATGAAGTTAACCTTGGAATACTTTTCAGAAAAGCCCTTGATTCCAGTATTAATTTAAGCCTTCCTTTTTTTCTGCGTCCTGGAAATCATTGGACCTCCGCTATATTGTATGGTCCTGTTCTTATCCCATTGTAGAATGAAACTAACACAACAATACAAATGCCATTACTAGATAACTTTCATCTCAGCTTCACATGCTTTTCTTCACCTGTCTCGGAGGTCTGACTTGGGTACCAGCACTTGGTTGAGTATGAAAGAGTAGAAGCAAGAAGCTTTTTATTCAGGCAAGAAACAAGCTAAAACATAGTCTTAGAGGGATCAACATAGTATACGATATAATCAGGGTAACATAATTCTGACATACATGCCAAGTCATAGACACAGGCAATATTTAGCTTTCACTTACCCGTAACCCGGTTCTAAGCAGAAACAGCCTTTTTATCCCGTCTATGGTCCACTTAGGCCTCAGGTGAGGGATTTTAATATGAGACGGAAAATGATTTTCACTCTGTTATTCATCGATTACCTTATCTTGTTGTTTTGGGGAGCCTGGGGCAACGTATAGTAATTCGTCCCCAAGTATCCTGGGAAAGACACACACACATACACACACACACACACACAACACTTGCACACATACATACTGTCTGCTAAAACACACACTTTACATTACTTATTATATATTGTGTGTGTGTGTGTGTGTGTGTGTGCGTGTGTGTGTGCGGTAGTGATTTAAAAGGATAATAAGAGTCAGGGTGCTACAGAGAAAAAAGGTCACAGTATGACATTTGATCATGCTATTTTCCTTGTGAAACTGACTGGATCTTGAGGCATATTTGATGCTATCAGATTTGATGTACGTCTGATGGTTGGTGATGGTGAAGGTGTTGGTGATGGTGAAGCTAGGACCAGGGGAGACTTGTTGACTGAAACCAACTTCCTTGTCCATGTTGAAAATTGCAATGACTGGTTTAGGCTAGGAGATAAAAAAACTTCCATATTCTACAGAAAAAAAGATATTATCCAAACAGGCACCGCTGACGTGGTCAACATGCTGTGCATATGCCGTGCAAAGCATTGCACTGTAGACACAACAGGCTGTGTGACTGGCCAGTGTGGGTTAGTCTGGCGATCAGTATGCTGTTCATGTTTTAATGGATATTTATTAGAGAAAATTTTGGTGGGCAGTCAAAGGCACACTAATCTTTCCCCCTTTGTGTGTAAGCCACTGTGAGCCGAGCTCCGGATCCAGGGAGAGTTCCCTCTCTCTCTCTTTCTCTCTCTCTCTCTCTCTGACAACACAGCTGTTGCTAGGAGACAGCTGGTCTGAAGGAGATATGGGGGCATTATTATGTTAGATTTAATTTAGAGTAACCTGTTGTGGGTATGCTCTTCCTTTTAGCTCCGTTTCACCTCTTTATTAGGTTGTCTCTAGGGGGGGGAAGTGGGTTTCTCCACGTGGGGAAGTACATTAAAGAGGGACCGAGCAACAATGGCAAAGAGAATATGCGCACACACACACACACCCCAACAGGACGGCCCACAAAGAAATGCATGCAGACACATAGTATAAACAACGCATTGCACACACAAACATTTGGCCGTGGTAGTGTGGCGGTCGTTAAAATAAGCCCACTCACATCAAACATTTTCCCATTTTCAAACCACTTCAGATATCTGCTGCCTGTACATGCCTCCACCAGGGTGACTAATGCATTCCGGGTAAAGGGTATACAGCTTCAGTGGCGGGCCAGTGTGCGTCCGCATCTTTTCCATGCTGATCACCTCAAGCTTACCGCCTTCGTTCTGGATTTCAGAGTGCCCAGCAGGCAATCTCACCTCGGTGGATGGTCATATTCCCTGATCGATGTTGTAAAGTGGATTTACGACCCTCTCTTACCGCCTCCAGTGTCTCGCGGGGGACCAGTCCTTGCATTATCTCTGTGAAGAACAAAGTTCAAGGCAGCACCTTCTCACAGATTCGGGGGAGGAGGGGTGGATGGGTGCGTGTGTGTGTGTGTGTGCACGAGCAATTTGCCACCTTGGCCATGCGGTTGCATTATCTGTTATTGCATTATGAGCCATCGAAGGCAAACTGTAGCTTCAGAGCAGATGTTAGTCATACCACCTTCAATTGCTCCCGCGCTCACCTTGCTTCTGCCTGATCGTCTGCCATTCAGTGAAATTGGGCTTATTTTTTTTGATTACCCGGGTGATTGCTCAGTGCTCAGAAGCATCATGTCAAATGGAATGAGTGGCTCACACGCCGTTCACACAACGCTAAAAAGGCTGGAGTGGTCTATTCTTCGTCCGACCATAAACCGAAACTGTCATGGACTGACAGCCATGGCAATAGGAAACCCAGCAGTTATTTTACTGGAGACCGGAGTAAAATTAAGAAAGCAGCGGTGGTTTTAGGATGGCGCCGCGGAAACCATACTGAGCTGTCGATGGAAAATGTGTGCTCAGGTTGTGATAGGTTCAACCAAAGGTGGAGAATAATTCAGTCTCTGAACCAGAAGTTCATAACACATAAGGCCTCATATGAAAGGGCGGCATTCCTCCAATATCGACATAATGGCGGGTTTGTGTAACACTGCAGTATTTTTGCATGCAGCAGCGTGTAATAATCTTTTCAGAAATACAACAGAGGGCAAAGCAAACTTCCTACGTATCCGTGCTCAGTTTGTGAGAGCTTATTGTCTCATCCAATCTGTAACATCAGAAATCAATCAGGGAGAACCTATTGCTCTTACTGCTGGAGTTTTGTTTACATTTTATTCATCTGTGAATGGCACTAGTGTTGACCTCTTAACCTGATCTCCCACTCCCCAGCACGACTAGAACGACTAGAACAGAAATAATACACAACCTCTAACTCTAAACTCCCCCTGAGGCCTAATACCATCTTTTGCTGACTCTCAATCCTACAGATTCCCCAACAATTTCTTCTTTTGAGTCGGACCCATGACTGAGGGAGAAAGACGAGAAAGAAAAAAGGATTACATCCTGAAAAAAAAGAAACGGATTTCACATTGCTGTGAGTTATTGAGATTTGCTGATTCAGTCGTTCTAGGTATTATTTCACCTTAAGTAATAATAGATTGCCCTTGAATGAGCACCTCATAGGAAGATTTCGATTTAATGCTTCTTTGTTGAATCAAAACTCAGCATAATATATAGTAATTAAATCATCATTTTGTAAATGTATTTTTTTCCGCCACTCACATTCTTCTACATTTTACAATTTAATTGGTCACGAATGTTTAGTGGGAATACCTGATCATTTGTTTATCATCACATCATGAACAATATTCCTCAAATTCCTGTTGGTATGGTTCATCCAACTACATTCCGGTCTTTTTTTAGGAGAGTGCATGAAATAGAAGAGCATATTAAAAATAGAGTTCACATTCAAACAAAAACGTGTGACAGCCAACCTATCAAGGCTTGTATTCCAACTTCAACACCGACTGTACTGCACGAGGTGTAATTTTGTAAAAGCAAACGAACATCTAGAAACTACAAAAGCACACTAACTTTTTCCAGTAATTATTCTGTGATTGCCTAAACAAACAAATGTCTATTCCTGCATCAAAGACAGGAAAACCAATGCCTCTTAAGTTTCTACAGTGCCCATGTTGTCACAAGCAACCAAGACACAAACACAGGCATCTTCAGAAATCATTTGATCAAAAACAAGACAAGTAACAAGACCTCAACAACACATGCGACATTGAACAACAATCAGGCAACTCAACAGACAAGGCTCAATTACAACTAAAACACAGGAAAACCAATCAGCACAAATTAATCCAGGTGGAAACAATGACACTAACGAGGACAGGCGAAACTCATGAAAATGAGCAGATACATGCGCTGCGTCTCAATACCCATACTACCATACCATATAGTAAGTTCGAAAAATTATTTAGCATGTCCCAAACATATCATGTGAAATGCAGTATGCCAAAAGTGCATGCAACATCACATACTTTGCAAGTACAGCTGAAGTACCTTACACAAGGTACGCGATTTGAGACGCAGCGAAAGACCCGGCAGACGATCAGAGTGGCCATGTTAAAACACACCCTGCACCATGGTTCTGTTCTAAGGTTTGTGGTCAAGACACCGCAACACCTTTTCGGTGCAACCACAAGAAGCATTAATAAAGCAAGAAAAAAATGCTCTGTTGCAGGACATATAAAGAATACCCAGTGTGTGTGGGTTAGGGAGACATCAAGAGACCTGTCATTGATGAGGATATCTGACAGTGCTTTTCAGGCAGTTAGCATGGACAAAAAAAGGTGCAGTAATAAATTATTCCTTTCTTTTGACCAGTCTGCTGTGTTGGATGATACATTATATAATTCGACCCGGCATATTGGCTGATTCAATATCCCCTTAGCCCGGGGACCAGACAAATGTGCACGCTCATTTTCAGCTCATTTATCCCTCCTTTTTTCCCCACAAATAGTACGACTCCATTTCAATAAAGTAATTGTCTAGCAACTTTGTACTCAGCTGTCAATCCAAAGAAACAAAAAGGAGTTTGGTTCTGTGAAGTGCGTATTCTGACATGCAGAAGAAAGACATTCTCAAAAGGCCTGGCTGTGATTGTAGGTTTTAATCATATTTCTTAAACAGGTAAGTCATGTCAATTATGAAAACATAGAATTATGACTGCATGACAGTAATTGAAATCACTTTAAAATGTTAAACTCTGATTTCAAACTTTATTTTGATAATGATTTTTTCTATAACTCTTTATGTTGAGCTTAGCTGTCATGATTTTTGAAAGAGCAGTTTTTGAAGCATGCCGTATTAATATTGAACAGCTTAAAGAAACACTAATGCTTAAAGAAAATAGATTGCTTTCTCATTTAAGAGAAGAAATGGACGCCAAACGAATAAGTCTTTGAGTGAAATAATGGGGCGAAGAGTATTGTAGACGCATTGATGATTAATTTCATCTTAATTAGGTGTCGGTACAGTATGAAATGGAACTCCAAAATCTATTAATATGTTCGGCCTCATTACAGCTTGCTACATGAAAAAAAAAAAAAAAAAAACTTTCCCCATTGCGTGCACAAATCTAAAGTTAGAACCATGTCTCTTAATTCAATGACACTGTCCACTCTTTGGTTAGGCTGGATGTCGCTCCCCTCTCTTCCTCTCTAGCCTCCGTGCTCTCCATGGTGGAGGGTCCCCTGGCCATCAGCGTTTCCTCTGGCCTACCTTCTTTTCCCTCCTATGCTCAGTCCCTCTTCCTCCTTGTCAGTTCCGTTCCTCATCCCTTTCATCACGGTCCTCCTTCTCTGTCGATCCGTGGCCAATCTGTAACCAAAGCCATTTCAAGACAGGGGTAGACAGATGGAGACAGAACACGCACAGGCAAGCAGGTGCATTTATAGGATTCTATGCATGTTAATCGTATTCTGTTAAGAACAAATAGGAATCTGTTACATATGATCATACACACACAAATGTATTCGTTGACGTACTGTGTATGCATTGGGAACTCAAGGCTCATGTGTTTGTGAATGGCTAGGTTTTTCCTTTTTCCTTGTTGACAGCTTCCACAATATACTCCTGATGTGAAATATGTATGATGGACCTGATTGCATGGAATGCCTGCATTTATGTATTTATCGGATTTCAGGGCCAAACCCAGGGATTATTCAGTGTAACCTGCTAGTTGATTGATCGAACAGACCTTGACACATCACAGCAATGCCAAATGTACATAAATATCACAAAATGAGAATAAAATGCATAACAGAAAGTGATGATGTTTTTTATCGGATAATCCCTATAATGTATTCACTCACACACTCTCCCCCTTCCTTTCTGCTGCACTCGGCCGACTTGTTATTCAAAGGAGCTCCTGCTTTTATTGTCTTATTAGACTGTTATAAAAGTGTGTGTGTGTGTGTTTGTCAGTATGGGAAGGCTCTGCTTGCCATACATCACCTGCTGCAATCTCACCGTAATACAGGAAATGCATGCTGCTTCACACTCCCTGCTATTATGCACACACACACACTCACTCACAAAATGAGCAGGCATCTGCCCAAGCACCTGTGGAGGCTTGGATGCTTGCCAGACAGCCAACCAGCCTTGGGCACAAAGTACCAACCGTAGTCACAATCTAGCGAGCGGTCTTGGAGCCTACACTTAATACGTCTTGTGTCAGTGTGAGCGCGTGGCGGCGACGCGGAGACGGAGAGACGAGAAGACGGAGCCAGCACCGAGCACATCTCATAAGATGCGTTACATACTTGTGCTGCTGAGAATCCCATTCATCACCCGGGCTCCTTTTGAGGGGGGAAGCCGGGTAATTACTTTTCCTATGAAACCCAGGGATTGAATCCATCGTGCTTCCCCCAACAGAGGCTGAGCGCAAACACTTAATCTGCGCCGCTTTGATGAGAAAAGAGGAAATGAGGCAGAACTTTTTTTTATATATGATTCTGGAGTGGGAGTCTTCGATACCGGCGCTCTTGAACGCTCCTCCTCTCTGGCTCTTCACACTCACCACAAAGTGACAGATCGGCGGTGGTGTGTGTGCGTGTGTGTGTGTGTGTGTGTGGGGGTGTGTATTTGTCGGGGGGGTCTTCGGCAGTTTCCCTCGCTCGCCCTATCTGCTTCAATACCCACCTCTTTGCCTGTCGTTGCTCTGTATTCCTCTCATCTCCCTGTGACGCTGGCTGCTCCTGCCCTTTCTTCTCCTTTGTCTCCCGTCCGTCTATTCGGCTGGCGTTCTTTCCAGGAACATTTCACTTCCTACTTTAGTGCCGTCCTTCCCGTACGCGCCGTCCTTCAGTGCGCTAAGCTCCTTGGCAGCTCTTTTCTTTTGCTCTCTCCTTTGTCCAGATTTCTCTTTCAGCTTGCATATATAAATATATATATATATATATCTTGTTTCTCTTTCCTTTCGTCACCCCTCGTATTCTATATGTCTTAGTCAGCTCTCCCCCCACCTTAAACTTTAATATGCTGGCTGCTCAGCCTGTCTCAGGGAGGGCATTCATTGATGCTAGCCCGTGCTCTGTGTGTGTCCCTCCCTTGCCAACGGCATCACTTCAGGCACTCGTCACGCTCCTCTAATCCCACACAACCTCCCCCTTCCCTGGGCAGAATTGGCATTCTCGCTCTCGCCTTCCTTTCTCCTCTCCGCCAACCGGCCTAGCCATCTCCCCCTCCGCTGGTCTCATATTCCCTTCCCGCCTTGGACGCCGGCCACTTTCTCTCTCGTCTCTCCAACTTGTGGATTCCCGGGGCAAAACGTGTCCCATTCTTCTCCCGTCGCCTCCCTTCCCCCTCCCCTCTGGAGCGCCACGCTCCCCCCCGCTTCCCTTCGACCTCTCTTCCCTATCTCTCCTCCGCCTTCCCTCCTAAACACCCTCTCATTATCCTCTCTACTTTTTGTCTCCTCCACTCTCTCATCATCTTCCTCCCACACTGTCTCCCACGGCGCCGCCGGCCAAGGCAGGCCTCCGATCGAGTGGGCCTGCCGACTGAACCATAGAGTGGGCCAAAAGCACTGGCCCAAGACCAGTGCAGCAATACTGGGAGGCCCGGGCCAGATTAGCCCCTCCTCAGTGAGGCTTTGGAACTCTGCGCTTCCCTGGGATCCAGCTGGAGGAGAGGAGATTAGAGAGAGAGAGAGAGAGAGAGAGAGAGGCACAAGCTATGATAGAGGCAGCGTAGATTAAGAGAGTCTTTTTTAGGAAGCGTGCAAAACTGCATAACAGATTACTCCAAAATGTCCTGCTAACACTTTCTATTAAGTAGAACTAATAACATTAATGTAATGAATTGCGGAATAGTTAGCGAGCTCTGTGATAAAAGAGAGGCTTTTAAGTCAGTAGTCTCGGTCTTGTTACCAGGCAACTGAAATCTTACGGCAACCATTGGCTATTGGTGACCTCATGGAATGGGCCAGAGGAGTTTATTTTCACCTCCTCTCTTCTTCCAAATGTAACCAAGCATAAATTCAAACATACACTTTGGAATGCTGTGATGTTTGAATACATCCAGCCGAAGAACTGACACGGTAGAAAGGTAGAAAGTGGCCGCTTGTGGTACACTGTTGTCTGGATGGCTCTCTGTTGATGTACGTGTGAGCCAATTCTTGAGTTAATAGTCAAGCCTTTCAATCAATCAATGTAATAAAGAAAAATGCAGCTTCATCCAAGAAAATTATGAAAATAAAAGGTTTTTGTCTGAGCCTGTGATGAATAATATATTTTCTTGCCATGGGTAAACCAAAAGTTATTACACCAATCGACATTCTTTCCTTTGTGATTTTTTTGTTTCCAATCAAACAATCTTCACCACGCAATATGATGAACCTTCACACACTGAAAGCCTTGGATGGATTTTTCTTTTTTTTTTTCTTGATCAAGCATATCCAGTTCTATAAATACAGTCTATTAGGCGATCATACGCCTCAGCACCGCGGAGAGGGATCAGCCTTTCTCTCGGGGTCTCCGGTGGCTAAGCCTCGTGATCGATAGAGAGACACAGAGGCTAACCATCCGCTGGCTGTGTGATGGCCCCTGCACACATCCAGCCCTTAACCTTTCCCACTGCATCGCTCACAACGGTGGGCCCCGGGATCCCAGGAGACCCCTTAGCGCGTCCCTCTGTGCTCCTGTGAGCGGACGTGAGTGGCAGCGTGCGGCTGATTGCCCACGGCTCTCTGATTCTGGAGTCGCCCTCTCGCCGCGCTGGTCCTCCCTCCCCTTCTTTGAATGGACGAGCTGTGGCTGTG
>JAVQIZ010014999.1:0-13781 GCA_036023535.2 Galaxias brevipinnis | reverse complement strand
TACGACACACGGATTGAGATACAGAGACAACTCTCCACACGCATTTGCAAATAGTTTTACAGAGACACAACTCTCCACACGCATTTGCAAATAGTTTTGCTACAATAATGACCCCATACAATTACCTTAAACTACACTTATATAAAATGTAACACATTTTCTAACGTCATACATATGTGTGCAAAATGTGTAAAAAAACTTCTGGCATTATACATATTTGACCTTGCTTACAACATTTCATGTAAATACATCTAATATAAATATCTATAATGTAAATATACCACATTCCATGTGGTGTCCTTTGCAGCTGTTTCTCACCTCAAACATCTCCCTCCACTGGGGATTCAGGTTGCTGTCCACGTGGTGGGAGGTGAACGTCTGGGTCCCGACACGCAACACAGCATAAGGGTCGGACTTCCCATCAATCAAACCCTTGATCACGGTGTCCTTGGCAGTCAGATCCTCAGCCTCAAGCAAATGGATACGCACCACTCCCTGGCACACAAACACAAACACAGAGAAAGAGTTAGCACAAAGTCCAGGTCAACAAGCCATGGCTAAATTGTGTCCATTGTTAGTTTGAAATGTATTAGCAAGTGGTGTATGATCTGCATGAAGTAATTGAGTTAGAGATGTAGTCTTCATTGTCTCAGTGTGTGTTGGTCTGTAACTCCCTCGATCATTTAATATTGAGAGGGTTACCCTTGGGAGGGGGGAGCGGAGCTGTGCAACGTGCAGGTCGGCCACCAGGGGGATAGTTAGGCGATTGGGGAGCACCAGGTGGGAGGCTATTGCATCCATTATCATAGTGTCCGACATGGCACTGTAAGTGGATGCAAGGGTGGTGATGGGAACACACAAAAAGAGACAGACAAACAGACAAACAAAGACTATATACTACTTCTGGAAACATGAACATGCGTATAACAACATATTGCTTGTCTTAACAATGGGTTAAATTGTAAGCACCCATTTGCCAAGAATGAGGCTGAGGCACAGACAGTTCCTAAACATGTTACCTAAATGGGATAATTTGCGAAGAATACAATTCAAAAGATTTTACAATAAAAAAGTATTGCCAATAATATTTGATATTTTAACAGCTTTTAGAATGGCACAAACCATTGACAATACTTCAATTGTATTTTCAGCTATCTGATTGTACTTTTATCTGACTCAAAGACTCAATTAACACAATGACTTGAGTAACACAATGCCAGCACAATTCTTTGGCCAAATTGGGAGGCCAATTAGGATCCCATCTACTCACTTCAGTCCAGGGATATCAAGCAAATTGGTCATCCCAGTCCAGTTGATATCCAGCTTCTGTAACAGCAGGTAAGATTTAAGACAAGATTAAGATGATAAAGGGGTTTTGACGTTAGAACGAGTGCAGGAACTAGCAGTACAACAGCCTTCCTAGTAACTTTCACTCACAGGCCTTCGGATGAAGAACATGGTGATGGCTCCAACTAGAGGTATGTCCCCAATAAGAGGCTCTAGGATCACACGCAACTTGCCATGGAGCTGCAGAGAACAACAACATAGTGGGGTACCTTAAGATTCTGGCTTTACTCGTATTGGTAATGGTCAACAAATAACATAAATGTTCTTGCACTTTTACCTGTATGCCCTTCACGCCTGCTTTGCAAAAGTATTTTTTAATTTCCACGTTGATCTCAACATCACCAGCATAGCTGCAAACGAGAAGTCAGGAGATCAGCTAATTAGACAAAACGAATAAAATACTCCAATAAATCAAATAATGGATGCAGAACTAAGGCTTACCTCACATACAAATCCAAGAGGACTTGCCGCTTGTCATGCTCTGTGTGAGCCTTTACCCCAACCACCTTCATAGCCTGTGAAAGAAAACTGCTGTTATTCACAGCTCAAGAAGCGAGGAGCCATGCATACAGCCTCTCATTAACATAGGATGCCATTATAACTTCAGCTGGGAAATCAATGAACAATCAAATTGTCGCTTCATTATCATTTACTCTCATTTCAGTGAAAGAACAGGGCTAACATTTCAGGTATTTAGGATCTCTGCTCCTCAAATAGATTAACAATAGTAGATTTGACCCTACCAATAGACCAGCCGATAGCTCTTCATCACAATGCTACCTCGGTATAATGTCAGGACTCAGGAGGCTTTGGTTGAGGTCAGGAATCTAATTCTAGTACCTTGTCCCCCAAGTTGACCTTGGTGAAGCTGAGGGTCTGCAGATGGATGCTGGAGGCTCGGATAGAAGGAGCAATGGTGTCCACCATCAACTTTTCCAAATATTGACCAACAAAGGGCCATGCCTGCTGCAGGATCTACAAGATAAAGGTACCAATGATTCACCGATACCTAACATTCTATTCTGATACCTACATGCAGGAGTTGTATACTTCAAAATAGAGTTACATTTTTAGGCATGTAATAACAATAATAATAATACATGTGATTTATGTAGCGCTTTTACAGGTGCTCAAAGATGCTTAAATGTGCTTAAATTATGGACCGATAAATAATGAATGTATCATTCAACAGCTGAAAAAAAACGGTATTGCATAAAGTCACTCTATTTAAAGAATTCAGCATATGACACAATCAGCAATTATTTCGACAATTTGAAGTGCATGACCACTAAAACTACTTTTTATTGTGGGAAGATTTGCACACTTATTGTGAAATGTGGCATGTGGCAGCAACAGCAGTCAGCAGTTCAATCCTTGAGCACATGGTCAAACAGTTCGTCAGAAAGCCAAACCACATGGTTTGAGGGGAGGATATCTTTATGAGGATAAACAAAAACCCTGAATGAAGAGGTACTGTTTACATTGTGACAAAGAAAACCTTTCATCTACTTTTATCATAAATTATTCACTCGGATCATGCATCTGCTCTAATAATCATTTAGGCATAAAAGAGAAAACTTCACAAATTAGTTATGAGGTAAGCAAAATCGTATTCTTTAACAGTGAATATCAAAATACCATGCCCTGAGAAAAGTAACGGCACTTTAAACTTTAAAAAATATACTGTACAAGAAGTTAATCATTCACTCATTAAAAACAAAACTACCTTTAAATCTCTTAACCGGTTACAATACTTTTATAATATAAAACTGCAATAAAATAACCCAACACATACAATGATAAGCTATGAGTCTGATGAATATATCAGAGGCATCATAGAAGACAGTGGATCTGGGATGTTGTGGGCTGTCATATTTCCGAAGGCCCTGGATACGTTGTTCAGACACATGGCCTAGTGGACTCCATCAGGTATGAATTAGGGACAAGTCTGTCTGCTTCGACTCAGAGGCTAAAAATGGGTTAAGTTTGATCCTCAGAGTTACAACTAATGCATACTGTGCCTCAACACATAAAAAAAAACTTTACCGACCACAGAATATGTTTTTTTGCAATGGCCATCCAAGTACCTAGGAACATAACCTTTGGAAAATATGTGGGGTGAGCTTAAAGTTCACAAGTAATGTTCAAGGACTTAGAAGTGTCCTATACAGAATAAACAGTGTGCTAGGTGTTCTTCACATTACCGAGCATTATAGGTGATTAAGTGGCATTAACTTGGCAAGGCAATGTGCTGAAAGTGGTTACCACAAGGGTGGCACTAATTGTATTGACATGTTTTGGAGGTTTTAAAATATGCAATATCAAAATCAATAAGAGTGTTTTAACTTTGATCACAGAACTGTATCCTGTTACGCAACTAGCTTCTAGCTTGTTGTTTCCTCATGCATGTCAGCAATGTTTGACACATTGTAAATGAAGAGTGTCCCGCCTCTGTTTACAGATGGCACCTGTCTAACAACCTTAAAGGTTACTATGCTGTCACTTTTTAATTTACGTTTTGTATCCCTGTGTGAGGTTTGATGGGGTGGTGCAAAGTACCCTCATCTGACAACATGTGCTTGACCATAACTGATCTATTTTACCTTAGGACCTCTTCCTCACAACCTGAGGCATACAAATGAGAAATTACTAGAGAAAATGTATATCTTTAATCTGCAGCAAAACTGGAATTGTGGAAAATATCACAACATCACCAAGTATTTTTATCCCTATATGTATAAATGCTACAAGTGGTGAAGTAGAGACAGCTTCAAGAAAAACAATGAATTAGTCTGTGCAGGCAGATCACGCATCATAAAGCCTAGAGGAGCACACTCAAAATGGGTGCCAATGACTTCTGAACAATTGGGCTTTGTCAGGACTTTATTAAATCTCCCCACAAGAAGGGTGCCTTGTTTTTTGATGTTCTCTTCCAAACAGGCACCCACTTGATACTATGTTACTTACACACAACAAACCACATACATAGAATATGGTGAAAGGACACATACCTTGTTCAGCCACTCAACCTTTTCAACGTCAGGAAAGTTAACCTGTAGAGAAAGTAAGTGTTCAGACCAATTTGCTGCTAATTGCCAACAACTGTGAACTGTGGTGCATACAGTATGTTACAGTGTCAGTGCACCCTTTTTTATAATTATCACTGTTTTCCAGCATGTATTTAACACACATCAGTGACAGTGAGGTTAACGCTACCTAAGTGGGACAAAAACTATTTATAGATGGATTGTTTCAAAAACTTTGGATACAACCAAAGATTAAATATAACAACTATATTTAAGTCCGTTTCTCCAATGAAAATTGGTCCTTTTAAATTGGGGGACTATGCTTTAAACTAGATGCAATTTTGAAATAGTTCACAGTGAAAGATGGAAAGAAGTACCTTCAATTAATGATGACAGTCAGCACTCTGATAATTGTCTACAGTATTTTATATCCAATGTGCAGGACCACATAACCATAACAAATATCGCTGTCCAAATTCTTAGGGAAGGGTTACTGTTGATATCTACTAGTCTATACATAGCAAATAAGACTAGATGGAAAAAATTCAGAAACATATTTCCCAGGCTTAACATATCTCCTCTGAACTGCCTTCCAGACAAGGACAAGAATTTATAAAATGTTCTATTTTTTTAGGTTGTGACTGAATTTGGGCTTAGATGTTTAGGGGTACTACAGCTTTTTTTTTTTTAATTTTATTAAGAGGACATTTCAATGTACAGTCAATAAGCTTTAATATCCAAGTCTACTCTGCTGTAAGCTTTATATGTGGCTCATAATTCCTGACAAACCTCTTCAAGTTATTCAAGAAAATCACAAGATAAGTAATATGACAGAGATCTAAAAAAACGAAGTGTTAAGTATCACATTATGTAAAAGATTTCAATTGAAATTCAGGACAGTTTAAAATGCAATTGAGTACGTCATTGTACATTAGGTTAATTTCCTCGATGCTTCTACAGAGGTTTTGACTCAGTCCCAGACTGCACATTTATTACCAAATATAGCGATACAAAACCAGACACACTGTTGCAAGTGAAGAAAATGTGTGTGTGTGTGTGTGTTTGTGTGTGTGTGTGCGTGTGTTAATGTCCTACAACAAAACGCATGATGTGGGAACAGCCAGAATATATTTTAATGTAATACTAACCATAAGCATTAATATACGTAGTGGCTACAATTTCATGTGCGATCATTGGCATATGGGCCTATGTCTTAAAATACAGATTGGCTGATAAGATAAACGGCCTGAGCATCAGCACTGCCAGAAAACTCTTTCTTACCCATGGAGGTAAATCGCGTTTACTCCTTAGCACTTTTGCCGTACTGAATTCCATTTCGTTGTCCAACGCGTACATTGCAGACTTGAGCCGCATCACTTTCTCGTGTCGACTGTGCTTCCATCCCATGTAGACCATTAAACCAAACAGGACAAGGAAGATGCTGAACCCAAAGTAACCAGCAAGGTACACTGGTAAGAGTGTACCCATGCATTTACAGAAGGACCACAAAACGCTTACGGCGCGTTCACCAGGTGGATTTGAAGGCTGCGACTCTCCGGGTACGGATGAATCCGCAGCCCCAGAGCTTCGGTCCATACTCGGTCCTGCATCTGCAGATGGCATCGCTAATTCTAATCCTCAACTGCAGTTCCGTTTTACCTCTGATGCGTGACACAAAAATCAATGTTTATACATTGAAACAAATTTAGACAAAGCGGAATTCGATTATTGGAATAACCTAGTCTGTAACCAAAAAAACGACACAAATGGATCACATTTTCCCCCGACCGGTTTAGAAACCATGGGGCAGGAAATATATGCGTGCATGCCTACCGTTGGTGTACGCTACCAGGCAAACTGCAGAAATATCGTTCTGTCAGACTGGGGCGTGTTTAGTGCGAAGCCCTCCCCAAAAGTAAGACTGTACAAAACATAAAAAATAAAATAAGTCCACGCACTTGAAATTGTGTTGTCAACGCGGGACCACTATCTGCCCGTCAATATAATTAAGATAAGAGCTGCGAAAAATTAAGACTTTCTAAAGTAGCCATAACGCAGGTCTATAATGTCCTTGAAAATAATCCCGTTATTTTCTGACATGCAATCAGTAAAAAGACGCCGTGCACGCACACAACCTATCAGACTATAAACTCGTTAACTTCCAATCGATAAACATAATGGTTAGTGTGCAATAACCAGCAAAATATTGAATGTGCCCATATGCGTTACGCAAGCAGCGTGTATTATTTTTTTGCAGGCACATTACGATTTGGTTGCAGCACATAAGCCTGCCTGATACGCTTCTTTTTACCAACGAATAGAATAGCCTGCCTATTGAACACTGATGCTGCGTCTCAAATCGCATACTACCACTTTTTTTTCTTCTTGTAGGTACTTAAGCTGCACATGCAAAGTATGTACAGTTGCATGCATTTTTGGCATACTGCATTTGACATGGGATGTTTGGGACATACATAGACATTTTCACACAGAAATCTGGCTTACTATAGGCTATAGTATGGGTAAAGAGACGCAATGTTAGTGTATTAAGGCCATGACACCTTTGCCTTACATCTAATGAACAATTAGCTAACTAGAACAAGCCTTTACTTGGTTCGACAGCCCGCTAGTCTCTGGACAAAAAAATAGGCTTGGGAATTTTTGATTTTCATCAGCCAATGTGGAAAACTGATTTCAGCATTAGGTTAAAATAGGCTATAACAATCGCGCAGTCTAGAAATTAAATGTATGACCAATTTAAGTCTTCACGTTTCATATGCCGAAGAGGTTTTTCTGAAACCACTGGTGGTGGGCATACATTTTCTGGTACCTTTGCAAGCACCTCGGCGCAAAACTGGTTTGTGCAGCCTGCACTAAGATTTTGCCTTTATGGTATCAACTTGAACTTTGATATTCTGTGAAAAGCAAGCCATTCAACTTTGTTGGACTTCGCTCATGATTCAACCGACCACGTTTAGTTCATTCTGCCATCTAGATTACAGATTGTAAAGTGTAATTTTACACACAAAAAATAAATAAATCAGGACTAATGTGACAAAACATTGAATAGGCTCATTATACCCTGCGAGGCAGATGACAGTGCATTCCACGTAAGATTAAATAAGTAAATAGCAAAGGCTTATCTTAAATTAAACAAGTGGAGCATATTAAATTTAGTAAACCAAAAATTTTAATCAGAAGAGTAAAAACAAAAGCAATGGAGTAGAGGTAACAAACAATAGTATCCATAAAGTTCCAGTGGAAAGACTTCCAGATATTATTGAAATGTCAATCAGCTGCACTGCAGCCACTCGGGTCCCATTTTCTGGCATTGGAACTGCTTGTATGATCAGCGATCAGGTCGGTGTTCAGAACTTGCCATGGCCTTGGAAGTGGGAGCAGTTTACTTAGACCTCTGCCTCATCTTCCTCCTCTTGCGCTTCAGCCTTTGATAAAACATACACCAAGCAAATATTAATGATACAATTACATGGCTATTTGAAAACATGTGGCGCTGTTTGTAGGCCTAGGGCTGATAAATGATTGTCACTCACCTGCGCATACGCTTCTTTCTCCACTGTAAGGAAAAAGACGAATAACGTTAAACAATACATACCTGCCCTCACATAAGAAAAACTCTGATAAGTAAGCATTTCTCAATAAACCGGCAATGCATTGGCAAAAAAAAAGACTATCAAATTGAACGCACAATGCTAAAAGCCTGGTTGGTATTTATTGATCGAAACTAGCATGAGCCTGGCGCATATGTAACATATGACAACGAATAAGGGTGAAATATTTACCTTTGCTCTCATGACGAGGAGTAGTGCCTGCAACAAGACATGAAAAAGTATTTAGGTAAATTAGATGCCTCGTCAAACTCGATGATTACTTTGGATTGAAAACCCTTCTATGTATCTCAACATACCTTCACGGGGTAGCTGACTCCAAGATGACCGTCATCACTACGCGACGTGGTATCTAAAGGCCATTCTACGTCATGTTCCTCAGACGTGATGATTGGACCTTATCAACGAGCCTGCCCACTCGCTCACTGCTGATTTCAATAGCTGTAATTTATTTTTTATGTATATGGAATTCAATTTGTCTCTGTTGTATCAAGCAAACAAATTACAACATAAAACTAAATATTTTAAATTGACAGCACAATTATTTGAGACGATGATACAAAAGATGATTTTAACTCATAAGCAAAAAAAGAAGCATTATAATAAAGTACATTTTATTTATTGGCTTATTGACACATTTATTGAAGGATTTATTTGTTGAAGCATTTCTTGAAGGACTTTTTTTATTGAATATTGAATTTATAAATATGCCATACTATTCCTAGAGATTCCATAGTTCTCTAGTTCTCTATTCTAGAGATTCTCCATATTAGAGATGCATGGAAATAATCCCTGATGTGTGGAGACTCATTTTAATGCTATTGTATGTAGCTCAGTCTAAAATTGAGGGATTTTCTTATGACATCAACGTTTTGAAATGCAGCGAATTCAATAGTTTCAAATAATAAAGTCGTACTGCATGTTATATCGATGTTGCTTTTTGGAAAGAACATAGCCGTCATGCCATAGAAATGCTAAAGTCCCCATTTTTCTTTTTATTGAAATGTGTTATTGTTTATTGTGCTATTCTGGGGCTAGATGAATAAACAGATTACCAGAGAGCGAAAGCATAGCTACTCTCACACTACCAAGTTGGAAAGCCTATGGCCATATATGAAATAAATAAGGCATATATGACTTAAGCACTATACAGACATTTTTTTCAAAAAAATAACACAAATGAAAATTTCCATGGAATTCACCAGATGGAGAGAATGTAAAAACTCAAATATGTGCGTAGCATATAGGAGTTGACAGTTTATTAGGGTTTGAGTTATGTGGGGGCCAGTGGGAGCTGAGCTCCCATAAGGAGAGGTCTGAGTGTTGTGTTTGAAAATAAGCACTTCATGACAAACACATAACGGAAAGATTTGTCTTCTTTACTAAACCAAAAACATACTATCAAAGAACAAAGCAATCAATCGTATATCTAGCCCTCAGGCATCATCAAACAATCATAGCACAACAGAACTATGCTATCCACATAGATGCATCACTTAACCCAGTGTGCAGACATAACCCCCCCCCCCCCCGGCAGGATTTTAGGCATGAAATGTAGTCACAAAGTCCCCAAGGTGGCCAGGCTGTGAACGAGTACGAGCAGGCCTTGGTGAGCGGACAGAAGACTGGGGAGGATGCATGGCTTTCCCCAGAATGGAAGCTGGCTAAGGTGCTGGAGCATCTAGCAACGCTGGAGGTATAGCCTGAGATGCGCTGCCATCTACGTCCAGGGAAGCAGGCACCTGTCTCAGACAACTGGAATGCCAACGCGTGCCATCAGTGAGTAGGTAGGTTGCTTGGCCCAGTTGGCGGGTGACCTGGAGAGGGGAGGACCAGAATGAGGCCATCTTATTGTCACGGTGAGGCCTACAGACTCTGACCCAGTCTGAGACAGTTATGTCTGGAACCGTGGCTCGTCTGGACCTGTCAAAACGCTGCTTAATTTTCCCCTGTCATCTGGTGACAGTGGCTCTGACCTCTGGAGGAGGAGGCTGAGTCATGAAGGGGCGGAGCCTATCCAGGGACAGGTTGAGCTCTCGGCCCAGCATGAGGGAGACTGGGGCCTTGTGGTTGAGTGCTGTGTGGCCCTGTAGTGAAGCAGAGTGTGGAGGAGGGCCTTCTTGAAGGTACACCCCTGGGCTAGGTGAGCTCTTAGGCCGTTCTTCAACGTTTGGTGGAAGCGTTCAACACCACCGTTGGCCTGGGGGGGATAGAATGCAGTGCAGACGAATGCCCTTGCTCTCAAGGTAGGAGGCCAGCTCTGCCGAGACCAGTTGAGGGTCGTTGTCAGTTGTGATGGTCTGTGGTAGACCCCAGCGAGAGAAAAGAGAGTCAAAAAGTCAATGTTGACCTGGGAGGTGACAGAGCCGGTAGTAATGACCTCTGGCCATTTGGAGTGCAGATCGTGTGCGACCACCAAAAATCGCTGATGGTGAGGGACCCCGTGGACTCCATGGAGAATGCGTAAAGGTCCTCTAGCACCTTGTGTGGCCAGCCATTCCGGATAAAGGCGCTGTGTTGGGATAGGAGAGGGTCCTGTTCTGAGGCTTCCATGAGCTCCTGCAGGGAAACTGGCTTGGAGGGGAGTGTGAAGCGTTTGAACTATGTCCTGTTCCATGTTGTCTGTACCAGTGTGTGGAGCTGAGACAGTAGCTGAGCGGGAGAGAAGGTCGGCAACAACGTTGTCTCTGCCCGGGGTGAACTGGAGGGTGTAATTGTACTGCTGGAGGCGATCTGACCAACGGTGTAGCCTCAAAGGTCTATGGCCTGTCCCTGATGTGGACAGCAGTGCTGTAAGAGCCTGGTGGTCTGTCCTCACGGTGAAGGCACGGCCATACAGGTAGAGGTGCCACCGCTCACAGGCCCAGATGCATGCCAGTGCCTCACATTCGCCCACAGAGTACCTCATTTCGGTAGGGCTAAGGGCAAGGGAAGCAAAGGCAAGGGGCTTCTCAACCCCCTTCTGCATTTGTGATAGCACAGCACCCACTGCTGTGGCAGAGGCATCACAGGTGACAAGAGTGGGACTGGAGATGATGAAGTGAGTCAGCACAGGGGAGGAAGTAAGTTGTGACTTCAGTCGATGCACAGCGTCTGTGCAGGCCTGAAACCACTCTTACGGTTTATCCCTATGTAGGAGCTGGCTCAGTGGAGCTGTGGTGGCAGAGTACTGTGGCAGAAACTTCAGGTAATAGCCCGTCATGCCCAGGAACGAGGCAACCTGGGCGGGTGAATTGGGCTCAGGGATGGCATGGATGGCATCCACGTTGGACTGGAGCGAAGAAATGCCAGCTGCTGACAGTTGGAACCCCACATACTCAATTTCTGGCACAGCGAAAACACACTTGTCCCCGTTGAGAGTAAGCGTGTGCTTGGATAGGGTTGCGAAAACCCTGTCGAGACGTTCATTGTGGATGGCCGTCGTGGACCCATGGACGACCACATCATTGAGGTAGATGGCCACACCTGGTGGGCCAGCCAGCACGGAGACCATCACTTTCTAAAAAGAGCTAGGTGCAGAGCTGAGACCCAAAGGCATCCTGGTATAGCGAAACACACCCACGTGTCACAAAGGCTGTGAGGTCTCTGCTGCTGGGGTGGAGGGGCAACTGGAGATATCCCTGCCGGAGGTCCAGTTTGGAGAACACCGTTGAGCCATAGAACTGAGCTGTGAGCTCCTCTGAGGTGGGTAGTGGGTATTTATCAGGGATCACAGCCTTATTCGCTGCTCGCAGATCCGCACACACGCGCAGACCACCAGCCTTCTTCGAAGCATCCACTAGGTTTGAGACCCTAGGAGAGGCATCCACTGGCTCAATGATCCCAGCTTCCAGCAGCCGCTGTAGTTCGGCGGAAACCCCATCGCGAAGGGCCAGCGGGATGCGGCGCAATGATTGGATGACAGGGTTAACGGAGGGGTCGATGAGAGGTTGGTGTGCAAAGGCAGTCAGGCAGCCCAACCCTTCAAACAGTGTTGGCCATTTCTGCTACCATGGTGTGGCGACAGTCAGGTCTGCGGACCCACCCGTGTCCAAGAGTGAGAACCCCATGGCGGCAAAGAGGTCTAGGCCCATCAAGTTGGCCCCACGGTGGGTGACATGGAATGTGAAGTCGTGCAACGCCTTCGTTCCATAATGAACAGTCAGTTTGATTGAGCCTACCAAGTCAATCTTTGAGTCACCACAACCACAAAGGACAGTAGAGGGAGTGGACAATGAAAAAGAGCTGAAAAACTGTGTATATGTTTCCATATTCAGGAGGGACACACTGGCACCTGTGTCAAGCAATAGGGGAATACACACATCATTAAAGTCAACTGTGCATGATTTGAATGCCACTGGCCCTGATGTCACGTTGTGGATAATGGTGGGCACAGACGCATGGTCATGAGAAGAGAGGGAGCAGAGCGGAAAACATTGGCAAAGTGGTTTAGTTTTCCACAATTTCGGCAGGTTTGGGCACGGGCCGGACAATTCTGCGCTCTGGAAGCATGGGACTTAGAACCACACTTACCACAAGGCTGATGTGGGCATGGCTGAGACTGCTGTTATCGCGCGAGCCGCTCTGTGGAATTGTCCATGTCAAGTGCACTCCTATGGACAGGAGGCAGTCTGGGGTAGAGAGAGAGATCAGGAGTGGAGGGGCTGGTTGTGGCCCCTTGTTGCTTAGTGAGTAGCAGCACACTCCGCTGCAGACTCTATTTGAAAAGTAATTAAATAAGCAGCAGATCATCTGGCTCAAGTAAGAGCCTCTTGTGCACTTGCGTTGTTTGTGTGTTTAATCAATTGGTCACGGATCATTTCGTCTAGCAACGCTTCAAATTTGCACAAGCAAGCCTCTCAAGTTAGCTACAGTACATACTGGTGAACAGACTACCCGGGAAGTTCATGACGTTGCCGGAATATGAATCGCCTCAAAAGAGCACTTTGTGGAGCAGTGAAATGAGTATTCAGTAATCCCACTGCAGTAGTATAAAGACTCCAGTATACTTCAAGTGAAAGCAAACTTTTCCTGTTCGCCTGGTTCTCTTTCACTTGTTCGCCGATGCTATGATGGTACACTTGTTCGCTACTGATTTGAGTTTGCGGTAGCTTACACCCCATTACAGCAGGGGGAACCAAACGTTACGGATTGCAACAAAACATTACGAGTGGTTACGAGTTTTAAAAGTGTTCATATTTTTGAACTTCTTCAGTTAACCTGCTCTCAAAAGTATTCATAGTTTAAAATAAAATTCCAAACTTTTGAAAATAAGTGCTGCTCTGACCAAAACGAACAGTAAATGCTGTACCCGGAAACCAAACATATCCCTCCAAAGCTTAAATCAGCGCAGGCTACCACCCACCATGTATTTGGACCAATCACATAGGATGTTTGTTGCTGTTCGCTTTTGCCCGTTCGCCGAACTAGACAAAATGGGCTGCGCAGTTCCAGGCGAACGAACAACCAAAGCGACGTCGCTTTGCTGATTTTTGTTCGCCTACCCTCGGCGAAAGCTAACTATTTTGCTTTCGCTCGAAGTATACTGGAGCAGGCACGTGCACACATAGACATCAAAGTGGGCTTAAGCCCCTGCCCTTTTTCTTCCTCCAGAGAAAGTGTCCTTTTTATGGGGTACTTTAAAAAATAATAATAATAATAATTATAAATAAATATATATCTACTCCTGTTTGCGCACAGTTTCCCTTTCCAAAAATATATTGACTGAATAAAAAATTTAAATATCAGGTCGGGAGATTAGACTGTGAAGTTCCGATGCTCTCTCTACCCTCCCTCCCTC
>JAVQIZ010014995.1:0-12984 GCA_036023535.2 Galaxias brevipinnis | reverse complement strand
TGTACCCATCTTCTGATGGCTACTTCCAGCAGGATAACGCACCATGTCACAAAGCTCAAATCATCTCAAACTGGTTTCTTGAACATGACAATGAGTTCACTGTACTCAAATGGCCTCCACAGTCACCAGATCTCAATCCAATAGAGCACCTTAGGGATGTGGTGGAAAGACAGATTTGCATCATGGATGTGCAGCAGACAAATCTGCAGCAACTGAGTGATCATGTCAGTATGGACCAAAATCTCTGAGGAATGTTTCCAGCACCTTGTTGAGTCTATGCCACGAAGAATTAAGGCAGTTCTGAAGGCAAAAGGGGGTCCAACCCGGTACAAGCAAGGTGTACTTAATAAAGTGGCCAGTGAGTGTAGATTACAGTGATACAATCTACTTCATCTAAACTTTATCTCATATTTGACTACTGACCACCTCCTGCGTACCCAGATAGTAGTGGACACTGTGCCGGATCCGCTCTCAACTCACACCCGCTGTGCCCCTTTGTGCCAAATGTGGCTGGAACCCTCTGATTGACAATCGCGACGATAAACTGGGCCTTAACACTTCTGCGCAACTTGTGATAACAAGCACTTTTTTGTCCTCTTCCATCTCCTCCACTTCCTTCACCTCCTTGTTCTCGCCCTTCATACTCTCTGTCCAATATTGGCCTTCATTGTTGTCCAAACCAAATGTTTACCTGCAGCCTTTTTATAGTGCTCAAGCTCTGATTTGTAAGTGAACTCATTAAGTGTTTTTGCATGTGTCAATATAATAGTCAATAATAATGCAGCAATGTAGAGACCAATGTTTACAGTTTTGCTAGAAGTGTGTTAATACATTTCAAACTGAGTGTAAAGCAGTGAGTTGTGTCTACAGGTTTGCAAAAAGTGTGTTATAAAATTATAAACTGAGTGTAAAGCGGCGAACGTGCATTCAGTTTGACACACTTGGTATATGCATTGGTTACAAGTGATAATGGTTTCCATAATTGTGCCTCTAATCATTTTCAGTGTGTAAAAAATACTTCACTGTAAAACACCATTGAAGGTCTAAAAAGTATGCCTTATGTTTATTTTGGCCATTGGTACATCACAAAACAAAAATCAACCCATAATAGATTGTGTGGGATAGACCCAATATTATATTGTTTTTTTCATGTTTTGCCTATTGAATTTGGTGCCAAATCATGCCGGTGTACTCCAGACACCGGGAATAGCCTGAATGCCACAGTACCCTCCAGTCAGCTGTCTCTTAAATCTGTCCCAAAGACATTTCCTTGTTATTTCATAGAGATATTATTAAATTATCCAAATGTTTCTAATACAGTTTTTCACGATTGCTAAAACATTAAATCCCATTCTCTGAACCAAATTATCAATGGCCTAAACCCATCTGTCAAATCATTCACCCTTTTGGAAAAACCTTAGACAAATGTAGTTTTGAGACAATGGGGCAAGGTTTCAAGAAATGTGTTTTAGCAATTGTGAAAAACTGTAATATTTGTGGCTTTTTCCATGTCGTCTACATATTGATAAGTATGGCAAGCCTCCACTAGATGGAGCTGTATAGCAAGTTTTAGGTGAACATAAACTCAAAAGCTCTCACAGAACTCGTGGTCCAAAAATAATCTCACAATACCTCATATTATTATTGAATTTGGGACATTAAGCACCCTTAATTTAATATTAAAAGTGTCTATCTAACTGAAAATAGGTTTTAATTTGATATTTCAATACATGTCCTTAAGAGATTGCATCAAGTTCCCCTTTTTTCGTTATGCAGTTTAGTAGTCTAAATAGTATTCTTCACTTCACCGTTGTGTAATCTGTGACTTGTTCTCCTTGCATGGTTACCTTGGTATGAATCAAATTTGACTGTACTTCTATCCCTTGCGTAAAACAGTTGTTTGATTAAATGTAACGCAGAACAAAAAAGGTTGATACCAATCGTTGATTGATCAGAGACCTTCTCAACCCTCAGCAAATAACAATTTTGATATTCTCAGATGGTAATCCCCAAGTAGGCATATTGGCATGGTTGCCTACATTAAGTTATAGGCCTACTGTCAATGAAAAGTTCAATACAAGACATTTTTGGTGATAATTTAAAAGGTTGCTGATAATTGTTAGGGTAAATTCAAGGAATGTTGATTTTTCTTCTCAATTGCACTTTAAGGTCCGTTTAATTCTGCAACCCTAAAAGGTGATGCAGAATTGTGCAAAACAGCAACCCAAAAGATTAAATAAAATTATAATGCAGAAGACAATTCTGTGAAAAGGTGAGATGAGAGGATGGAGTGTACAAAGTTAAGAACAAACTTATTATCAATCACATGTATCTAGTTCAGTAAAAATGTAACAGAGTATTAAAGAAATAATAATTCCTGACTGCAAGAGTTGAGTGGAAATTCCCAGGGAGTGTCTGTGTTAGTAAATGCCCAATATTAGGATAATATAACTTGATTTAACTCTACTTAATATTAGGATAATATAACTGGTTTTAACTCTACTTAATATTAGGATAATATAACTTGATTTAAATCTACTTAATATTAGGATAACATAACTTGATATAACTCTACTTAATTTTAGGACAATATGACTTTATATAACTCTACTTAATATTAGGATAATATAACTACTTATTCATTGAATATGATCACATAATTAAAAATCACATAATTAAAAAATATACAGTCCACAAAATAAAATATTCGTCATTCCAGGTGCGTTTTTCCAAAACATTGTACCTCTACACAGAAAATAATCTTGGCTATAAATCATTTTAAATGAATGGTACCTGTTGTCCCATTCAGGCCATCGTTCTTCCCCATCACAGTCCACTTTTGTTGGCCCACACAAGAGTATTGGTGCTCATTGTGGTGAATAATATGACAAACAGGGTACAAGATTACTTTTGACATGGGGCTGGGATGGATGGGATGAAGGCTTTTGTAACTGGCAGTGTCCTTGCTGATGACACAGCCCAGCCCACTGATGGATCTTACTGAATGTGGACAATAAAATGCAGGAAGTGTACACTTTGAGCTCTGAACTGTTTTTTTCCCCTTTACTGGTTTCTGTGCCCCATATCTCTCCATCAACCCCACCCCCATTCCTCCTGTCTCCTGTCTTTCACCGCTTCTATCCCCTTCTCTCTCTCTTTATCTCGTTTTTTCACTCCCTCTAAGTTATCTGTAATATAATGAGAAACAAAGCAGGCATCAGCTCCAGTCCAGCTTGTTGTAATGGATAACAGTCCATGTGGTGTTGAACATGTACTATCATTTAGCTTACTCCAACTAAGGAGGAAGCACGATTTCACAGGTAGTGAAATAATGGTCCTATGCTAGTATTTGAAGCAGCTCATGATATAAACTCTTCTTAAATACAGCAGACAATGGGAAACAGCAATGGTGAAAAACGTTGGTGCAAACAATTGGTGAAGGATCCAAATGGTTTATGGATGTGATATGGTTGATGGTGTAATGGATAGTATTCTTGGGAGGTAAAAAAAAAAAAAAAAATTCCAATAAAAAGACAGTCTCCTGATTATTTTAGTCAAATTGTGTTGTGGTTATAGTGTAGAAACCTGGGACATAAGTAGTAATGAGACTTTCATAGTCAATATGTTTAACAAACCTGTAAAATTACATTTATCAATGCCTTTGGGACTGAAGTCTGGAATAACCTGCATTAACTCATGCCAGACCAAGCTTCCCTTCCGTGTCCTTTCTGCAGAGGTAAGGTTAAGGCTAAGGCTATTCATGGTGGATTCCACATCCAGTCACCCATCACAAAGACTGCATTTGCTGACACCTTACAAAATAATGTGGGTTAAATGAAAGGGGCCTTTGTGGGGTTTGCTCCCATAAAACCACATGATTTAGGCAACATTTTGACAAAATACATATTTGAGACCAGGCTAAACATAATAATAAAAGAAATGACTTTGGTGGTGCCATATATTTTTAAAACATATTTGCTACAACAACAAAAAACTCAATACTAGCACCCGACCCACTGGAGAAATGTCAACGATAATGGAGCCTGTGATTGTTCTCACACAATTGACTGGAAAGCAATCCTGATAGTAAGCGGACAGGCTCTCCTGTGGAGATGGCTTATGCATTCACCAATGAAAATGATGGATCAGAGATTGTAAAAGACAGTAGTCTAAGGGTCTGTGCGCCTTGAATTCCCAAGTGACCGTGATGACCCGACAAGAATATATTGCCATGTGTGAGACCTGAGTTCAACAATCTGAGAAGCCAGGCTCAATAAACCCTGAAAACAAAATGAACTCGCTGTTTCCCAGAACCTTCTTTATGCTCATCTGTATCACAAAAAAGAAAATGCTTCAGATCAAACGCAAAGTACATACTGTTGGTTCTTAATTTTTGTTACATCATTTATATCACTGAAAATATATTATATTAAACGAGGGGTTCACAAACTAGATGATTCCATTACTGTGTACATTACATTACATTGTTCTATTGCTTTAAAGGGACTTAAAACTCCTGTCAACAAAACGTTCAAAAGGTTCTTACATTTGTTGTGTCTAACCTGCACATCTACAAAGTCGCCTCTTAAAACTCTGGATAAACAACTGATTTCATGCATGTTGTCCAGTACAGTGGAGAGATATTTTTAAGCCATTTTTAACCATTTATGTTTTAGTACCATGTCCCAATCATCAGGTGGCGGACCCCCAAAGCCTATTCAACGACTGTTTAATTATTATCTTGTTATATTTTTGTCATTTTGAGATATTGCATCATAAATTCAAAATTGTGGACGAAATAGGAAATGCACAAAGTACCTCAAGAACAACAGTTAAATCCTCATATTCTCAGAAAACTAGACAGGTAAAATAGATATTTTTCAACTAAATAAGATGTTAGTAATATATTTATCCAGATTTTGAAAATAATTCTTTGTTAATTTTTTTTCAGTAACTGAAAATACATCTGTCCACTCCTGTGGACGTTATGCGCCAAAGGGTATATTCTGCAGTATTGGGTCTATGCTAAGTCATTACAGTGCATTACAGTGTAATTCCTTATACCCCTAGAATATACTTATACATAGTTCTAATGTGTGTTCCTACCATTTGCTTTTTGTAAATAAAAAAAACATTTTTTTCCGAGTTCCATGAATCACTTTTTATACCGTTGATGCATGGTGTCCACTGTAGTGGACAGATAACTAAAATAATATACATTTAAAAAAAAAGTTATTGGCATGATTTTTCACTTGTTTGAAAGTAAAAACAAACATAAAAAAAAGATCACTTAGTGATTTAATTATTCATGCATGAAAGGGTTAAACATTTGGCACATTGTCTGACTGAGGAGTTTGCGTGTTCTCCCCGTTTGCGTGGTTTCCTCCCACAGTCCAAAAACATGCAGGTTAATTGGTGACTCTAAATTGTCCGTAGGTGTGAATGTGAGTGTGAGTGTGAGCGACCCTGCATAGGATAAGCGGTATAGCTAATAGATGGATGGATGGATAAAGGAACTGGGACTGTAAAACATCTTGTACTAGTAGTCCCGTTTTGAATTTCATAATACTCTTTTGGTAACTATGCAAAAGTGCATACTCTATGAGGCAGGAAGCCTCTGCCTCCAATGCCCTCAGAACAAACAGCTCTAGGTGACTATGCCATCTCTCAGTGACCCATTATCTATATGGAAAAAATCTTGAACCCAGCGTCGTTCATTAATGCAACTATAGGCAACTTTTTTTTAACAGATTATCAATACATTTCTTCTGATAGCACATTGTAATGTCTATGGTAGAATGAAAAAATCGGTTCAGATCAGTCCTCTTTAAGTCTCAATATTTAACACAAATTCTGTCTGCCACCAGGTACATCTCCTTCAAAACTTTGACAAATTGCGTTATGGCGTCACTAAATCAGGAAGAGATGCCAATAATTAGAGTATAGTGGTTGATCGTGCTAGCGATATACAGTGACCACAATCTGCATGTCTTCTTTGTATGGTTAGGGAAAATAATTACACTAAGCAAACGGTAGGGGTCACCAAAATCATCTCCTACAGATAAACTGCCTCTAGTAACTTTACCAAATGTTTCAATTTACACACACACACAACTACCTCTTTTACAAGGCCTAAGCTTAGAGGGCAACACTTTTATAAGTGGTTACGATGGAGTTCTAATATTGACCACTGGGTGGCCATAATTTCCAACCATTGCTTTTTATTTTTTTTACAAAAACTATTTGATTCAGTAATCTAAACACTTCATTGTCTATTCATAGTGTAGCACAATTGTAAGAGAGCATAATACATATGCTATCTGCAAGTTTAGTTGGCTAATCAGGTTGGGCAAGACACAAATTCAAAAAGGAACATAACAGTAATTACAGTGTTAAATTGTGACCAAGTAAAGGTGTATGTTCACATACACCCCATACATATCCATGAACCAAATTATGATTTGGATTTCCCAATCTGCTATTTTAATGTAGGCTAATGTGACTGATCCTTTCATTATCTGTCAGAACTTTCTTTAAATGGTTATGTGACTCAAACAAGTGATATAGGCTATAGGAAAACCCCTATTCTTAAGGGCTATCTATTAAAATGTATAGGCATATCTTAGGTAATACATCTGACTCAGCAGACTCAGTGGAACAGGGACCAAGTCATAAAGATATGATTGTATATATGATTGTTTGCCTTTTATGCAAATACTGTTATGCTTAATCATTGAGAAAAAGTATGATTCAAACCAAACCCCACTATGTAGATGCAATGTGCACAGTTAGTTGTCAGTTATATTCAGAGGTGAACGAAGTACACAAATCCTGTGCTTGAGTGAAAGTACAGATACCCTTTCTAAATGTTTACAGCACTAAAAGTAGAAGTCTTCCATTTAAATTTCTTCTTGAGTATAAAAGTACCTGATCTGATTACGTTGTATCATTCTCAAAAAAAAGAAAAGACACCGGAAGAGTAGGCTACTCAGGTTTTACTCGTTTATAAACGCGAACATAATGGACTGTACAGACTGCAGTTCTACTGGTGAGCTCATCGTATATGCTCAAGAAGGAGGGCGGGGTCTTACGGCATCATCACTATCGCTTCATTGTACGCTGCTGATGCTGAGCCGAGCTGTGGCGGAGGGAGAAGACTCAGGCCATGGATATGGTATTACAGACATTAGGCCTTGATACATCGTGGACAATAATTACACGGTGAGCGCCCTTTATTTATAAATATACAATCCTCATCGTTATTTTGTATTACATTGACCCCTTGCCGTAGTATACAATGGACCATAGACAATACATTAGGCACGTTGATTATCTCATCCCGGGTTAGCAAGCGTCATACAATTGTACGCTTATATCATCCATCTCGTGGTTATTAAGATTTAACAGAGGATTTGCTGGATTAATAGATCCGCGGGCAGAAAAAGCCGGCAGCCAACTTTGAAGGAAAAGTGATGTATTTTCTAGATATCGTCGGAAGCAGGCTGTGAACAAATCTTGGCCTGCCCATTCGGGATGCACAGGCCAGTCAGTAGCCGACTGCCCGTCAAAGATGACGAGGAATTGCTGTGGCTGCTCTGGCAGTTTTATCGAGAGCCATTTTAAATGATGGATCCCTACATGATGCTCTGAGAAAAGAAAAAAAAACATCTGGGTCTCTGCAACTGTGGCTACAGTTAGCGCAACAGTTCTAATTTGACATCTTAGCTTTGGCTGCCATTTGTTGATACATTTACAGTCTTAGAGCCTTGGGGTGGACAGATGTGCTCGCCACCACTTCATTATATTTACTCAAATTCCTCCTTAAAGGTGCAGTATGTACGTTTGAATTTCTAGCTATAAATTACTTTTTTACAGTTTTTTTTACGTTTACTACATACCTCCTGGAGGATATCACTAAACCAAATGCTCAGAGAGAAGGTGCACTATATAGGAGCACCCTGGGCCCTGTATTCAGCTTTTAAAAAATCTAGGGATGCCTGCCTATCCCCAACCAATCAGGAGAGTTTTGCAAGGAGTTTGGGCTACCTGCCTGTCAATCACCTCATTTGCACACTCCTAGGTAAAATACCTGCTTACATCGTCACCCCCCTAACAAGCTTGTTGTTACAAGAGTACAAGAGTTGTGACAAGAGTAGCAGCGGTGTGAACAAGTAGTTGCAAGACGGCTGAAGTCGTTGCATGTCGTCACAAAAGACTTGGCTTTTCAAATTGCCAAGTGTAGTTTTAAAACGTTCGGAAGTATCGCGCCAGTTTCATGTCAAAAAGGCATTATTAGTTTACATACATATGTTGGATATGCTCGGCAACGTACAGTAGCTATGGTGCCAATCGCAGCTAAATAAAAACGATTGTCATGCAATAGCTCATACTAATAGGGGAATAAAATTATGAAACTGTTTTTGTTAACGTTAGCTAACTGTATGTCGTTACTATGGAAACAGTCTGTGCTCCTTGCTTTGGTAAGAACCACTCAGTTTTTGAGCGTTTACGATCTGCCGTTCGTGATTCTTTTGTTTCTCACCATGGAATCAGACATTGCTTTATGCGTTGTTGGTTTGAACCAAAAATATGCACAACATACACATGATTCATGAAACACTGCCTTGCTCAGGCTCAAGCCAGAGTGCGCACGGGCATGTGTGGGATGGGCCATTGAGAGGGATAGGAGGGACCAAAGACTCAAGAGGTTGGCCTTTTTGAGTGATTCAAATTCTTGCCACCCCCCCCCCCAATTCTTTAGAACTACATACTGCACCTTTAAGGAAGTTCCTTAGTAAGGACATTCCTTAAGCCCCCACACACATGTAGTTGATGTTGTAGGCTATGTTAGCTATGCGCTGTATTCAACATTTTATTAAAGATGAGTTGTCTATCCTTCCCTTCACTCAAAATCCCAGCAGGCCTAGTTTCTGATTCTGATGGTCCTAGTCAATCAGACTCCTGTCACTAAGTATTTTTCTTTCTTGTGTGTATTGGTTTCGGGAGGCTCTTGTTTTGAAAGATTTACGCACCTTATTGACTGATGTCAATACGACCCAATTCCACTGCACTCCTCCCCCAAAGCAAGGCATATCCCCCTGCATTACACCCTCTTTACAGGACGTATCATTATACAAATATAATTATTATGTAACTGCATCCTAAGGAAAATGGAAATTGCATTCATCCATCTTATCAGTAAGACTCAGCAATGATAATTGCATGCAATCTGGCGAATATACTACAACTGTTATAATTTTTATATTATTAAATCGAATTAATTAATTATTATCAATCTTCATATTTCCATTCTGGAATTATTGCATAGTGTGGTTCCGTGAAAGATCTATGTAACATCTAAATATGTTAAAACCATATTAACAATCCTTAGTAACAATAGCCATCTGTTTCTGTTATTAAGCTGGAGAATGACTTCCCCTGTAGACTACAGTACTCACAGGCCTATGTCCCTTATGGGGCTTCGCTGTGGAGGCTGGCGCTTCATGCACCAGCATTATTTGAGGGGCTACTTTTGTTTTGAAGATGAATATCAATGTGTATTATAACAAAAACAACTAATATTCTAAATAAGTTATAGTTCCCTTTCATTGAATACTTTTTTTGCTTTCACTTACCCATGTTATGTCGGTCAGAGAGCTCCCAAACGGCATCCCTCAATCTCAAAGCTGACTTTCAATACCTCAAGAGTTCAAGAGAAAACTTTCTATAATAAGTTGCTGCATATCCACGAACTGTATGCAAAGCGTTATTATATATTTCAAAATACACAGGATAGGATGTTATAATATCCATTATTCTAACATCCTATCCTGTGTATATTGATAGATAAAGCTGAATCTGTTGATGACCATGTTGACCATGTTGAATAACCATTGGTATTTTTTATACCACTTTATGTTGAAGCTCCTCAGTACTGGTTTTCAAATTAGTCACTGGGAAGCTACTTAACCCAGTCTGTATCGGCCTACTTTAGAATAGCCCCTCCCCCCAACCCTATACTGCAATACTGTGGTGTTTCACATATTTATTGTTGTTATACAGTCAAGTAGAAACGAAGACAAAGGCCAACATTTTGTTGATGAAACACTATATATTAAGAAAGACCTGTCAAGGAGGATGGGATTTCCTAAGTGTACTGAGAGTCCAACAGAAAGTGCGATTTGGTTTGAATGTTGCAGTTAGCTTTTCCAGAGGAGTCCCTAGATATCTTCCATAGGCTTTGTATTCCAAAACCACTTGTGTGTGTGTGTGTGTTGGCACTGGCAATCTGTATTTATTTACATTAGATTGCATTACATTACATTACATTACATTACATTACATTCATTTAGCAGATGCTTTTATCCAAAGTGACTTACAAAATGTTTTGCCTACAAACGATAAGGTAAAAACTACAAGTCAGGTAGAGAACATAAGTGCGTCCCTGACCTATATATCACCATATCCCTGCTGGTTTCTGCATCCAAGCAGCATAGTGATGCAAATATTAACTCTCTCAATGGAGACTTAACTGGGTCATTTTGCTGGTGTCCCTGTGATGTCATTCTAGAGAACATCCACACACAAACACACACCATACACACGTAGTACACACAAACACACACCATACACACGTAGTACGCACAGACACACACCATACACACGTAGTACACACAGACACACACTACACACACATAGTACACACAGACACAGACATAAACTACATTCCCGCACTTGTGTTTTAGGTTATTTGAGTCATATATCCCTGAGAAATTATCTATGTATTTTTTCTCTGTATGTCTGGTGTCTGGAATCCTTCATTGCGAATTTAAATTTTTTTTATATATAAAAACACTCACCTCTAAAATTTCAGATGGCAGAGTTGCTGTTAATGTAAGGGGATATAATATATTTTAGATAGATATGTTTTCCTGTTTATACATTTCATGTTTTGACGTTGTACAGCACCTCGTATCTCTGGTTTTGAAAGGCGCTTTTTAACTGAAATTTACGTACTTACTTACCTAATGTAAGGGGATATCAACATTTATTGCAATTCACATTTTGAAAGGTTAAGCCTTTTGATAAGGTGAATACCCACGCTGCATTGCACATTACAATGTCATACAGAGGCATTTCAGATGGACAGTTGCTTACTGTTGTACAGTTGGAAATGTTTGATGTGTGTGCTAGAATATGAACTACTCAAAGCTGCTGTAATCATTTGGAGATTACTGGTTCTTATCAAAGATTTTGATGCAAAAAATTTCAATCACAAACTATTTGCTTAAAATGTACGACAGCGTGTACATTAATGAAAGCAATAATCCATCTACATGCAGAGCATAGAGGAAGTCATGCAGCGTTTTGGCAGTGACACGTGGACTGAGTTCACCATTAGGAGGCGAGGTCAGCAGGTACACAAAGGGATTCCCAGGGTGCTCCTCTCTTGGGGTCAGGACTCTACTCACCTCCTCCCTAGGACAAGAGGAGGAATTTCACAAAGCAAGGGGCTATACTGAGAGACCGAGGAAGAACCTTTGTGGGAGCTATTATTTTTATTATTTTTAGCTTCAGAGTCTAAAGTCAAGGTCCCAAGAAGAGAATTGGAGATTCTAATGCTAATGTGTAGAAATATGTGTTGTGGGAAGTGCAGCACCTACCAACCTGCTCCAGTATAAAATACAGCTGTGGTAGAGATACCGAGGCCAGCAGTATTACCTTAAGTAGACACCCCACCCCACCCCCCTTATAATAATGTGATTTAATTGAAGCTACATCCGACTCATGGCCCTGTATTCAAAAGGCCTTTTTTGTTGATGTGGGGCTTTGAGATTATTCCCCACCCTGCAGACAAATACGGAATATGAGTTTGATGAGATGGATCTGATCTGAACGTGTTACATTTAGCACCGGTCAATTGTTTTGGTGGAAGTACGAGAGGACTGACGAGGGAGGTTTGTTTTCTGGGTTAATACGGTGTTAGCGAGTCGAGGCTTGTCTGCATGGAGCCAGAGGACTGGGACTGATCATCCCTGTACCAGACCAGGGGACCTGAAGGCGGGCTTTCCAACCTACTGTAACATAAGTTGTTAAGAAAGACGAGGTTATTATGTTTGCCACACTCTTAGGTTTCAAATGCGATATACAGTTAAATCCAGCACAGTTTTAGTTTTCATAACAAATCAAAAATCAATGTCTAGCTTGCTAACTGGCCAAGGCAGTTAAAGGGATTCTGACTGGCATAGCAGCGCATTTAAACAGGAAAGCACTTACGAGACTGCTACCCTTGATTAACTATTAATGCCTCTCCACCCAGAGCTTTTGTGAAGCAGAGCAGAGAGAGTGCTGAGTAAGGAGAAGTATCAGTCAGACGGGCTAGTGGCACAGGAGGGGAGGTCCTAGCTTCGGCCAGAGTGTGAGCAAATGCAAACAAAAAGACACTTGTATTATGTTGTGTTTATCTACAGGGGTTGGCCCAGAACACAATGTTAACTGCAGCAGCTCAGAGTAACACTGAGGCTGAAATTACTGAGGGAAGTGTTTTTCCACAGACACAGTCCATTGAGAAGATAAAGAGATGGCCTTTATGGCGGACTGTAGAACTTACTGTTTTAGAAAATGAGGGTCACTCATGTTATCACAAGTGTAAGAAGAAAGCCTGCTTTTAGAGCAGCTATCAGTACCTTTCAATGTGTTATGTACAGTATGTCATAAGATAAGCTAATGCATGGGGAAGTGGTCTTCCAGATTGCCTGTCAACATATCCCATACAAGGGCTTCACAGGAAATCACTGCTATGGAACTAGCAACCTAGAATGTCATGGTGACCATAACTATTGCAACACGTGTCGCCTCATCTCTATGGTGATGACCCTGTGGGAATATCTTGCTGGTCTCATCCAAAAAAGATGGAGGTCACGTGAAGAGGTCATGTACTTCAACCCAGCAAGGTCACATGAGTCAAATTGTCCACAGATAAAA
>JAVQIZ010014975.1:0-10579 GCA_036023535.2 Galaxias brevipinnis | reverse complement strand
CCAGGTGCCCCACCTGCTTGTCCCACTACCGTCCTCCACTCCGCCTGCTCGTCCCACTACCGTCCTCCACTCCACCTGCTCGTCCCACTACCGTCCTCCACTCCACCTGCTCGTCCCCCTACCGTCCTCCGCTCCACCTGCTCGTCCCACTACCGTCCTCCACCCCGCCTGCTCATCCCACTACCGTCCTCCACTCCGCCTGCTCGTCCCACTACCGTCCTCCACTCCGCCTGCCTCGTCCCACTACCGTCCTCTACCCCACCTGCTCGTCCCACTACCGTCCTCCGCTCCACCTGCTCATCCCACTACCGTCCTCCACTCCACCTGCCTCGACTCGCTGGAGGAGACCGTCGTATGGAAGAGCCCTGACAGGTGTGGTCCGCAGGTGCACCAGACGGCTGAGAAGGGAAAAGCTGGTGCGACCGAACAACGGGGCATGGCAGATAACGCACGTGTTTTATTTTGTGTGTTTTTTTTTTCTTCTTTTCAGCACACTGCAAGGCTTCGCTGACGAAGCCTTTCCCGTGAGTCAAAGGCTGCGGAAATAATTATGATAAAGTCGGCCGTGCCTTCACATCAACCCACCCCCACAGCCCCCCCCATCCCCACCCCCTCACTAAATCACAAGAGTACAGGGGACAGGCAGAGTCGGTATGCCATGGAGCGTGTGCCGTGCCAGGACCCCTCGGCCCACATGTTATAAATACACTGACGCTTCAGCGTGAGAGCTTAAGTGCCCTGAAAGCACCTGCTTCTTGGCCTGGGAATGAAGGTCATGGTTTGCTCAGCCAGGGTATGGTGGCTTGGTCTTTTCTTAGGCCTGGGAATGGAGGTTAAGAAAAGGCACTGCATGTGATGGCTCAGCCTCTTTGAAGTCTCCTTCCTTTTATGTACACTGCACACTTAGTCGTGTCACTGACTTTGCGACTGCTCTTCCTTTAAAGAAAAAAAAAAAAAACGGGGGTAGTTATACAAGAATGATACATGATGGAGCAAACTTTCTTATATGTAAAAAAAAATATTTTTGGAACATCATGTATTTGTTGCATGTATTTTCACCTGTGAGGCCAAGCCTCCCCACCCACCCGATAGAAAACCTCACTGGGGAAACGGCCTCTCTCTCACTTACAGTAGTCATGACTCATGACAGCGGTATGATTCATCATGTTAATGATAAGTCATGACAGGTTTTTGCTGAGCAGGCAGAACTGGGGGAAGGAAGCGTGATGGAAATGTCCAGTAATGATGGCCTTTGCTGGGCCTTTCTCGGAGTAGCCTATCCTGACAGTTATTAATGATCAATAGGGTCCCGGGATGTACATTAATAGGCTTATCTCGCCTCGGCCCTAGTAGCTGTCAATAATGTTAATGTCCTTTTCCTTTTGGACAAATGTTACATCTGGTAATGTCATGAGCCTATAACCTATAGACTCGACCGGGTCTCTTTTTCTCTGTCTGTGTGTGGTGGGATGTGATGAGAACAAACGATGCAGTCGCAGCATTATATATGCTACAGATACAGAGTTCCAGATCAAGAAATTATAATGAGGCATACGATAAAATGAAAACAGTGACGCAGTTCCTAAATTTGAAGTAGTCCTTCAAATCACAATCACATCAACTGTAAAATAAAACGAAAAGTAATGGCAGAATGAGTCACAAAAATGAAGTATGAAACTAGCACTTAAAAAATCTAAAGAGGTATACGTTTCTTACTGTGATATTAACCATATTATCTCCAACTAAAAGCGATGCAAGTTGACAGAAAATACAAAGGGCATCCACTTAATATGAAGGATAATCATGCCAAAAGTCAGCAATGGTGGAATGTTTATTTCCTTGTGAATCCAACAATCCCATATTCTCCGCCCAAACTAAACGGATGCTAAGATCACAACTTGTTGGGCTTTATTCCACAACCCCTGGGAAGAAAATGTCAGTTGATAGGAGTATTCCCTGTTCACACAGGACTGTGTGCGAGGCAGTGGGTAGGGAGGCCTGGGGTCTCACCCTGATCTCTTCGGGGGCTAATAATTGCTGGGTGTACACAGCAGGAGCAAACACGCCTTTGGCTGTGAGTGCATACTCGCAGATGCGGGCTGACCTTTACCCGTAGTGTTGATGAACGTCGCTGAGTGAGAGTTTGCCCTTTCTCCACCTGTGCATTTTCCCTCCCTAGAGAAAAAAATAACCCTTTCGAGAGAATGTCGTTCTTCCCGCCTCGCCGCCGAGACCTTGGATTGTGTGTTGGAGCGGGCTGCCATCTGCTTTGAAGTAATCTACATGTCTATCATAATGTGGTTTCAGGCGAGGCAGGAGAATGTAACCCCGCACCTGAAAACCTACAGCCACCCCGTTTTTCGCGTCAAACAGTTTTTCCTTCGACTTTTGCAAATCAAGATATCGTTCAGCAAGGTTTTCGACACCAAAACCAATATGTGTACAAAAACACGATTTCGAATAAGATACTGCACACACACACACAAAAGTGCGTGTTGGCATAACCCAGTATCAGACCTGCATTCTTCCACTTCATCCTGGGATGATGATGACGGGCCATGGAGACCCACTGCCCGCCCATTGAGCTCCCCAGGTGAATCACACCTGCCCTGAATCCATGAGAGGTAAGGCTGGTCTGTGACGTGCTTGAACGCTGAAGGACAACATCATTAAGCTGGACATCAACGCTGAAAAACCAAACAAGCTGTCCACTGTCATTTAGGCTGATGTATTGCCTCTCTGCATGGAGGGGACATTTTAATTGTCCTAACACAACTGAACACACACTCACACAAATGCTTTTTTAATACCCTCAGTCTTGTGGCGTGAAGGAAGATTTTCTGTTTTGTGATCAACTTCTTTTTATGTAAACTAAGCTCAGGGTGGGCCTTGACTGAGTCCGGCCGACTAGTTGTGCGCATGTGCAGCCATCTAGCCAAGTGCACCGAAAAAAAAGTTGACAAAGTGCTCCTATGATGAACACAGAAGTGGTAACTTCATCTTTGTTCCAACTTACTGTAGGGCCTCTATACCCTTTGCTTTCCCTTTAAACGTACACTGGGGATATGTGTTTATTGGAAAACATAAATGCACCAATACCCTTCCTTTATTGCTGACGATGTGGAATGACATATAACTTTTTAATTTTCTGGATTCTTTTGGTGAGATAAAATAAATGTCCTGTGACTCAGATTTATTGGAATATATATATATATATATATATAACCGTATGTCATCATTAAATGTGTCAACCACCAACTTCATTTGAAAACGATTACACAGTTAGTACAAAGTAATGTGTATGGATTCTGTCGTTATCAACCTATATTTACATGTTATCGTTTTCTTTTTTTAATATCTACTTCCAAATGAACAGTACATAGAATAACAGCACACATATATGAAAACCTATATAAATTCCCCCTGCCATTCCCCCAGCAGGAAAGATGAATATGTCCTATATCCACAACTTCAGTCCCATTTCATGCCGTTCTGTCCCTTAATGTACCTTTCATTTCACGGTCTACTTCAACCTATTTATAGACATGATGGAGGTGTGAGGGGAAATAAAGAGAATGGCGGGTGGTACATTTGTCCCATTTATTTTGTCTGGAGGTGCAGAGAAAAAGGCACAGACTCTATGTTCACACACATTTGAACGTCTGAGTAAGTAATTGCCTGTGTGCACTTTAAATGTGACCGTCGTGGGTTGCCGTTTCGTTTGCCCACACGTGCGCGCGTCTCCGCATGTGTGTATGTGCCATGTGCATTATGTGTCTTTATGTGCCAATCTTTTGATCCACTGTGTAGACAGCCCCTCGTAAACCAAATTGTCCACAACACAGAGCTCTGCGTTGTGCTAGCGTATGACAACAGACACTAGAGAAGAATTTACTCACACCACTCCCCGTACAGCGTACAGCAAGCCTTCAGAATTAAAATCTGATTTTAATTTCATTATTTCTCTCCTCCCATCCAAAGTGATTGAACAAACTTCCTTTTACACTTCCAAACATTGAGCTCATAAATAATTTAACCTCCTGCCCAGATCCAAATGATGCAATTCAGTTTATTATTTATTATTTATTTGTTGGAGTACTTCAATAACTAATGCCCATGCATATTAGGGCATATTAGGATGGTCTACTGTTTGTGTGTAATTAAGCAGGATGCCAGATCACTGAAGCTTTCCATTAAAAATAGTATTAGCCAGGATTAGCAAGTTTGAATGTTACCAGATTCACTCTAATGTATGCCTTCCTAATAAAGAGGGATTTAGCCGATATAGCGGGAAGGCTGGCATGCTGTGAGAGCAAATCTTTGAAACATCCAGATAGATAGTAAAGCTGATCTTAGCATAGTCAAAGGCTATTTATCTAGATGGGTTACATGGAATGACCACAGACCTAGTCCTAAATATTGAATTAGGGCGTTAGGTTCACGTGGAACTCTATAATAGGAATAATTTAATCTATTAGAGAGGCACTTAGAAAACGGATCTGATTCACCCAAAGGAATGATTTATGGCTATTGCAGAGCTAACTGGGCCAGTTGATTTTTTGGGGGGGACTTTTCATAATAAATAACTTGTGGTGTATTACGCATATCGATTCTGTCCAAAGAATGAAGAGGAGAGATTCTTTCTCTGCTTGGCCTCTTTTACAGAAAGCACAGTGACAGTTTGAGCTCACTAACAATTGTCTTGTCCATAGGCTGAAATGTACACTCTCTTGCAACGGCACAATTTGCTGTTGAAAGCAATTTAAGTGGCTTTTTCAACTAGGTTAAACAGCACTTGCCAGTGAAACTATAAATCACAGAATTTTTGTTCAGGTGAGGAAATTCTGCCTAATGTTACAAGTGTTATTTAAAGTTTAAGTCTTTCGGTTCATTAAATGCATTAAAACAGTATCAGAGAAAAATGTGCAATCGCAAATGGAATACTTCCACCTTCTAGTCGCTGTAGCCTTTGAAGTAAAAATGGAACTGAAGTGGAATTCATGCTTTCAACACAGCAAAATACATTTGACCAAGTCTTTGACAAAGTATTCACAGTGAAAGACGGAGAGATCTAACATCAAATGACATCGTCTACTCAAAATGTGAAATTGTCAAGACCAAAAAATAGCCGAGTCCTGTCAGCACACTTATCTAACTCATGAATAACCCTATTACATGAATAAATGGATTTCTTGGAGAGCCATAATGCCATGCCAAAATATAATTTTGATTGTGTTCAGTTTGAAACCGCAAAACCTTATTATTTATTACCGGGAGAAACTGAAATTAATGCATTGGTGTGGGAGATATAATTTATGGCAGTTATTTGACATTATCAGTCTGTGGATCATGGCTTGAATGTGAACTAACAGCTGGCTTTTTTTTTTTCTTCCATTGAGCAAAGTGGGATTGTGTCCTCCTGCAAGACCTAAGGCAGGGCCATCGCAAGAGAAGATTGGTTTAGAGACATGAGTGAGATTGAAAAGAAATCGTATTGTGATTCAAGGACATTGTACTTGGGTGATTATTTTCTTTCCGCTCACACACTGTACAATGATGAACGAGATTTCATCCAGATAGTTCAAAGAATTTGGATAAGTACAGTGTACAGATGTTTTTGAGAGAATTGTGATTGTACAATATTACATTTTCCTAAAAGGCTTAAATACCTTTAGGTACCGTGTAGGGATGATTTTAAAAGTTTGTGCTGAGAGAGAGAATACTTTTGAACAAAAAAATACTTTGCTTTAAACTTAGAACGTGAGCCACAGAAGGATAATTATATTGATAACTTTGGGAATAAAGCAATATCTTTTGTTTTATCACAGTTTTATATTGCACCAAGTGCAATGACCCGTAAGGTAAATTTACTTTTGGAGTAGCTTTCCAATATTGCCCCTCACTCCTCTACTATATTTGGTCTCGAAATTAGTTCTAATGTATCAATCGCTGTGATCGGGCACTGTTCAAGTGTGAACAAACAAATTGGATTTGAAACTCCTTCCCAAAGTAACTTTACCCCCTACCCTGCCCAATCTTTACTCCTAGGTGGTCCTTTGCTACATATTTTCAAGTAATGTCTCAATCCTTTCAATTTGCTCCCTGAACACACACGAATGCACACTCACAAACGAGCATGCAGACACAAGCATACAGTACACACACACACACACACCCTCACTACAGTGGCTGCAAAAAGGACAGGAAAAAATAGTGTCTAATGATAGTAAAAACACTTCTGTTTTACCCCCTGCCACTGTTTCACCTCTGAAACAGAGACAAAATAATGAGATTATGGAACACAACACATAACTTCTTTAATCAAGAGCTGTAATGAATAACTAGGATTAACAACGTTGTCATGCTCGGCTGTAGCAAGCCTATAGATTGGTGAACTTGTTTACATGCACTGCATTGTTTAACGAAAGATTTTACACTTCAACTCAGATCACACCGTTTTTTTCCTGCAAACAATTTACATCCTAGAATGACTCATTGCGTCGACTCAACACCTGAAACGAAGACAACATGATGAAAGGAAGAAACACAACATGTAGCATCTTTCACCAAGAGTTGTAACAAATGATGCAAGCTACGTGCTCCCCTACAGGACCACCTGGTAAGGCTAATAATCACACATTCTTGGCAGGCATAAATAGCTTATCAGTAGAGTGCTAATAATTACACTTTAGATGTACGGCATTAGTTTATGTTGTATGTTGCTAATGTATGTATGTTAATGTATGTTTTTTCGGAACAATTTAACGAAATACATATTTTAATTTCACCACACCACCACAGAGGGTATCTCCATCACACATCCAAGTTCCACCTCCAGTCTGAAGAAAAGCCTTAATATGACCAGTAAAGGAACGATGGCGGCAAGTCGCTATTTTGTGGCAGGACCAAACAGCTGGAGGAGACATTAGTTGGCCTCAACCCTGATTGCCCTGGCTTGTACAATAACCTGAAACATGTTGTCAAATCTTCAATCCAGTAATAAATCCTTCAATTCAACTCAAAGAGGACCACACTTGCATACAGACGACAACTAAATCAGAAAAGAAAATACAGCACCTTTTGTTCATTGGTCTAAACACAGGATATTGCCTGTATAGATAATCATTTAGCACTCTGCAAATCGACATCTCAGAAAGCCTGCTAGGCAGAAGGTTATATATAATACACCCCATTGTCTCATCAACAAGGCAGACACCGTGCACCGTACCGCACCCATTTGGTCATGGATGAAGTCATTGAAGTTTACCGGTGCCATGATATGGCTCAGCACATCAATGGAAGTATGACCTTTCCCCAGAACATGGGTTCACTCCAACGCTAGGCTTGCCACCAGTAGAAAGACTTCTCTGTGTTCTCTCTTTCCCCTCATCATATCACCATCTCCTGCAATCCTACTGCTCTCCATCCATCCTTTGAGGAAGTTGTCGTAAAAGCCTTTCCTGGAACCGACCGGACCGTCGCTCCCCTTAATCTAATCGGCGGACACGTAGAGATCCGCATTAAGCTGCTCAATGAGGCTTTGCCGTTACAATTCTTTTACAAGCTTCCGGTGTCTTAACTCGCAGGAAGAAAAAAGCCTGCAATTTTTTTTTCCGTTCGCTTCCACAGCTCTGATTAAAGCAATTTATCATTGCGAGGCATTATTAAAAGGCATCCTTTGACACTTTTTAGGGTTACGGCGTTCCGGTGCTCGACTGAGGCCCGTTCACAGCTCACACAGGGCCCAGGAAATCACCTTCACAGAGCAGGCAGCCAGGCACAGCGGCAGCTAGGGCTCTTTAACAGGCCATTGGCAGGGACATTTGTTGGGTGGCAGTGCGGAAGAAAGTCTGACGAAGGGGCCTTGTTTGGGATGACTTGTCACAAAAGAGTTGACAGATGAGGAACGGTGTGAGTTCTATATTCATGAATGTATTAGGTAAATAAATGAACTTGCTGCTGAATAAGGAGACCCACATCTTGTAAACAACCGTTGTTTTTTTTTTTGTTTTTTGTTTTTAGATTTGATCCCTTGTCTGTTGATTGAAACAAACATAAATGTGTGGCCAAATGGAGGGGATTCTCCAAGATACCTTAAGTGAATATTAAATATTATATATATAAAAACAAAGTGTTCCATTTTTTCAACGTGAGCTTGATAAAACAGTGGTGAAAACTAAACAGCAACTCTGTTGAAACCCAAACCACAACTCACTCCATCAGTATGGTTAGCCAGCCCCTCTTCATAACTAACGGCGACGTCTGTGGGAGTGGGTCCTGAGCTTATTTGCGGAGAAATCTACTGAGACGTTACCCGCTCCCATCGTGAAGCAAAGAAGTGCCTTCAGGCTGCTGGCAGCCGAGACTGGGTCATTCCTTGTTTTAATTAGCCATCTCCCAGTTGTCTGTCTGCGGCTTGAGATGGTGCCTGTTGGGGGAGGTGTGTGTGTGTGGGGGGGGGGGGTAGTCAGGTAAATAATGGTACGGCTAATGATCTTAGGCAAGGCAGCGGCTGTCATCTGGAGGCGGTGTGTGTGTGAGAGAGAGAGAGAGAGTGGGAATGTGACGGACAATTATCTTCACATAGACTTTCCATTTGAGCAGAGACGTGACTCCAGAGCTCTGTCTGTAATGGTACACGCGAGTGAACTGATTTTAGAGCTCGCATCACAACGTCACGGATAGATAGACACGCTGAACTGTGAGCTGAAGGTGAACCATTGAAGTGCCTTGGTTTTATGTAATTGCAGTTTATCTGAAGAAATAACAAAAAATATCCTTGTTGCGGTTTTCCCAGGAATCTTACCATCCGGACTGTACTGTTGGCGCTTAGTAGAAGTGGTAAAGAGTTGGACAACCCGTTGAACAACTCCGCAGATGTCTTATTCCACCCCAGTGACCAGATAAAAAGAATTTGAACTCGCGTAAATGAAGTCTTTCAATGGACTGGGGGGGGGTTTGAATCTCTGTGGCTCGTTTTGTCCCAACATGGTCAAGACATAACCTTGATTGGGTCGCTCGCTACTTTCTTTAGACTTTTGACACACACACACGCACACAGACACACACGCACCCACACACACACACATTGCCTACGCACAGACACACTGCTGCTCCAGTCTCTCTTAAACCTTCTCTTTCTATTTCGATGCTCGTTTCTTCCTTCGTTTCCTGGCAGCAAAGGTCATGCACGAGACCACATGAAGCAGAGTGCTTAAACAGCATCCAAATACCTTTTGAATGAACCCTGGCCCAAACCTGGGATCATCATCATCCCAGCCATCCCTATGGGAAATGAGCCAAGGAGCCAACTGATTGGCAATGGCGGCCCAATCCCAACATCTGCTTGGATAATGGAGTAATCAATAGCTAACAAGGAACTGCAGCAACATAACAACCGCATTTGGCGACTTAAGGGACCAACATCAGGGGTCAAATCAGAGCTTCTAGTGGCTAGGGAAGAAGGCCTGGGATTGGTTACTGATCCAGTGGGACTAACAAATGTCCATCCACCTTTAGCCTCCTCCATGATCACAAGCCTGGGCGCTCGATAGTTTCACCTTGTCAAATGAAAGACTTTCTAAATGCCTGAACCTAATACTGTGTCCCAGCATTGGAGCAGTGTAGCCAAGAGAAGGATGTTGTTTTCCTTGGTATTTCATGCTAGCCAGAATCCCCATCCTTAACAGTTTCCCTACCCCCCCCCCCCCAAGATGCATGAACACAAGTGTACAACTTAATCTATGGACCCAGACATGATGGAAAAATGTATAGTAATTACTCCACAGTTACAGGCCAAAACAGATTGGTGATGCTGGATATGACATTTTCTAGTTCACTGCCCTGAAACCATCTTCCTGCATTTGTGTACATTAGAAATGCAAATATCTGTACGCTCTAGGACTCTCACCGAACACTTTTCTGTTCAGAAAGTGTTGCTAAACACTGCAAATATAATACTGAACCACTACTCTCACATAAACATATAGTGATAATGGTGAGATGTGCAGCCCATTTCGACCTCTCCTACATGTTGCATGCTTTAAAATGGTTTCATTTATTGGACCTATTTCCTATATCTAACTATCGACATGTTGTCTGGAGGGGCTCTAACCCACCCTCTAGTTAAAGATGTTCTGCTACTGTTATACTGTTAAAAGTCGGAGTCACAAACCTTAGCTCACTATCGTAATGCACAACAGATACGTTTTTCACAGTCTGGCAACGAGATGTAGCCCCACATCTGTTCCAACGTCACGCCGCTCCGTCACTAATTGCGCTCGGAGTCTTAACAACGACAAGTGCTTACACGTGGTCATATGGTGCCAAGGGAAAGGCTCGGTGGGGCACACCTCACCTAGCGAACGGCGTGCTGGGCAAACTATTTATAAAGGTCTGTCGCTTCTCTGCATCAGTGATTTGGCAGTTTCTGAGGTGGAGGCTTTAAGTGAGACGTTTTTTTGTGTGTTTTTCCTGAGCACGGAGGCCTGGCATGGGTATCGATGAGCAAGGACAAGGGAAGATGATGGTTTAGCCATCCCATCAAAAAACATGCTCCATCCTCCTAGCAGTGCCCTGA
>JAVQIZ010014971.1:10000-14607 GCA_036023535.2 Galaxias brevipinnis | reverse complement strand
ATGTTAGGGAAAGGCAGCTCAGAGTGGAGCAGACCGGATAATACAGGCCAGTGTGTGTGCGTGCGTGCGTGTGTGTGTGTGTGTGTGTGTGTGTGTGTGTGTGTGTGTGTGTGTGTGTGTGTGTGTGTGTGTGTGTGTGTGTGTGTACAGCAGAGTAGGTACGATGGATGGGGTTTAGGGAAGGGTCATTCAAACAGACCCGCTGGGGGGGTCTTCACCTCCGACGTCCCAGTGCCACCCTTCCTCCAGTGGCCCTTATTGCAATAAGGAACCAGAACAGCAGAGACAAGAGACTGACAGAAAGAACAGAGACGTCCAGACCACTGAGGGGAAACACACTGACCAGAGCGGCCAGCTAGCAGGGCAGTGGAGGAAAGGAGAAAGAGAGAGAGAGAGACCGCGTGTTAAGGAATGAGAGCGCGTGTAAAGAAATGAGAGAGCGAGTTAAGGAGGGAGAGAGAGAGAGAGATGTATTCTCTGGGTATTTCTTCTTACCCATACTGTCTCTGAAGCATGGCCGGGTGGACTTGCTGCACACCAAAGGAGTGACCTGAGAAAGAGAGAGAGAACACAAAGGAGAATGGTGAGCTTGGACCAGTCTACAGGGAGCAGAGAGGCAGCCATTAGGGAGAGCGAGGCAGGAAAATGGTTGTGGTCTCCATCCCTCCCTCCCTCCCTCCCTCCTTCCTTCCGTCTCCATCGCTCCCTCCCTCTCCATCCCCTCTTTTTTCTCTGTTACACAGAACTTCAAACCTTTGGATGAGAAACCCCTCTGGTCACGGCAAGGATGTTTGAGGAATACACGCCTACGGACCTAACCGAGCTCTCTAGAATGCTCTCTGTTTCTGTTTATATTTCTCTCTCCAGTGTGCCCACACACACACACACACACGCACACACACCAGTGTCTAACCTCCCTGGCTCCAGAGTTCACCATGTCTCAACAGGAGATGCTGAGTAAGACGAGAGAGGCATCTTCCCCCGTTCCCACGTGCCCTCCTCCTCCTCCTCCTCCCCCTCCCCTCCCCTCCCCTCTCTCACCCCCGTCCCCTTGGACTCTTCACCTCTGCTTTCATACTTCCATGGCTGTCACTTCTTCTTAAGACACATTCACAAGCAAGTTCTATCCAGTTGCTCTCCAATCGTTAACACACACATCCCTCACAAGTGTACCTCTCTCTCTCTCTCTCGTCACAGAATACAAAGACATAGATGTTTCTGTTATTTCTCGCTCTGCCCACTGTCACCTCCTCTAACATACCCCCCTACTGCCTCTCTCTCTCTCTCTCCCCCTCTTCCCTGCCCTGCCCTGCCCTTCTCTTTATTCTCCCCCCATTTCTCTCTCACTGACAAACTACTCGCTCCCTCATCTCGCACACCATAACAAAATACCAAGAGCGGAGCTTGAAGCGCCTGTCATGCCCGCCCCCTGCATACTTAAAGAGCGACGTCGCAGAGTTGAGGCCGACGTTACAGGGCTCCCAGTTGCGGTTGTTGTTGCTCTGGTGCGTCAGTGACACTTAGGCTCCACTGATCACCAGCCACTAAGCACTAGGCTGCTGCAATGGCGGGGTGTTAACAGACACATCTGAGGGGAAGCAGATGACTACGCACTGGTAGTTCTCATTCAGCAAGCCCTGGGGGATGAAAGCTGTGTGTGTGTGTGTGTGTGTGTGTGTGTAAAACAGGAGGAACGCACAATAGCAGTGAGCAGACAGAACTCAGTTTCGACACGTAAAGTCATGTGCGTGTGTGTGCATGTGTGTGTGTGTGTGTGTCTGTGTGTCATCTTCCTCCACTCCGAGAGTGTGTGTGTGAGTCCGACTCACCTGTCTGCGGGCTGCGGGGCTTGGCTCCCAGGTAGGCCAGGTTCACGTTGGCCTTCCTGCCATCGATGATGGGGTTGGCGTCCTTGCACGCCCGCTCCGCTGCCCCCCGGTCCATCATGGTCACCTACAAGGGACGCCAAGAGCGTTACAATGGCTTCAGACACAGACCTGTTTCACAGATTCTGTGCTCTCTGAGGACTTCTCCGTTTGTTTTCCAAGTTAAAATAGGCGCTTTATGGGCCGAGGTGGAGGAGAGGATTTGGCACTTTGACCTTCCGCGGGGAATGAGGTGTGTTAGGCGAGGGGGGCTGGGGGGTGGTGGGGGTGGACACGGACTGATATTGCCGTGGGTGCATTTATGACCAACGTAAGTGAAGTCACAAGCCCTGTTAGTAAAGAAACCCCAAAGCACAAGCGCGCGCATGCAGACACACACACAGACACACACTAAGGCTTCCACGGAACTGCAGATGCTGTTACTTTCGTTTCATGGCATCAGACTCACAGAGGAGCATCACGCAAACACTGGCCGGCAGAGAGGCTGTATTTCTAGAGGAGCCTGTGGGAATTGGACCGCTATGGGCAGCCAGGGGTGAAATGGGCAGACGGTCTGAAGCAAAGCGCACCCCTTGCTCTGGTTGGCCAGATGATATATCAAACCTGGTTAAGATCAGACAGAGAAAAATGTGTTGCTTCGACTCAACCCAACTTCCACTTACTTTCTCTTTAAGTCTGGGCCTCTCCCCCTCCCCCTCCTTTTCCCCTAGCCTAGCAGGGGAGGGGGTGAGTGTGTGTGTGTATGTGTATGTGTGTGTGTGTGTGTGAGGAAGTAAAAATTAAACTGGAGCCTTATCTGACTGCGCCAACTGACATGTCACACCTCTGTTAGTAAGGGGCCTGACTTCTAGTGACACACGCACGCGCGCACGCACGCACGCACACACACACACACACACACTCCATAAAATAGGGAAAGGGAGGAGGGGGGCAAGGGGAGTGAAAGCTACCACCTGGTTCAACGGGGCGATTGTCTCAGGAGAACACTCGCATTAACTTATATTTTATGATCATTTGAGCTGAGACACAGGGTGCCAGGGTGTGCATGCTCTGGAAACTAATTGATGTTACCATCTTTAAGAAATAACCTAGTTATACTAAAACATGTGACTGCAACCATCACGGTCAATGATTGCACATACTTGTTGGGGGAACAAAGTAACAGTGTTACACCCTGCCTTGGCCATGCTGACTTTCAAAGATCTCCACGCCACCTACAGTACATGGCCAGTGCTTGTGGCATTGCAGGTTATATGCCTGCACAGTCTATTTAAATAACATACATGTATTTGAAGATATAAGGGAGAATATGTGCAATGAGTAAAACCTCTGGCACAACTGAAATTGTTGCTCGACTTTCACTCTGTTCCAATAAGAAACTGCATGTGGATGAGCTGCCTCGTTTTGGAAGGTGAAAGGGGGTTACCGGGACAGTGAATTTGGATTATGTTGTTAAATAATAATACTTTTATGCGGATACTAGGGCTGACTTGCCCTGACTGTTGACAGTCTGCACGAATCTGTTTATCCCGGGTAAATGTAATAAAAACTATTTCACAATATTCAATATTTTACCATCCAAAAACCTCGCTGATTATTTTTGTAAACACGCATTGTTCATATCTAAATGGATTTGCACTGTGTAAAAGCGCTTTTACAACAACTGTTATACACATTTTCACTAAAAGGGACTTACGAAACCGTATCCTCTTGATTTTCCGGTCTGTCTGTCCGTTATTACAACTGCCTCGTCAATGTCTCCGAACGTTTCGAAGTATTTCCGAAGCGAAGCATCGTTGGTGTGATAAGGCAAACCACCGACAAAGATTTTTGTGTATGTTGTATCTTTCTGGATTGTGGGATGCATTATTTCTAAGGCTCTTCCGACAAATTGTCCTAAAAACATTGGTGCTGTTGATGCCCGAATAGAAAACAATTTGACTCAAGTTTATTGGCTAGGTGGCAGGAGTTAGTGTATTCTCCTTAGAATTTCAAAATTGCTCCAAGGTTTGATCAAAACGCATTGACAAATAGAAAACGATTTCCATGCTCTATGTAAATTGACACAAAAGAGTTTGACGTTATGTTAGGCCTACCCACATGGCAGGTGTCTTGAAGCCACTTCTAGTCTCCCGGAAAGATACGTTTTATAGTTAACTAGCCAGTCTCAGACGCGCCTACTCCCCTTTGTCCAATAAAAGAGCGGAGCGTCTTTCTTTTAGCTACACCCTCTCGGAGCGTTTCCCACCTCCAGCCCAGCGCTCCACCCTTGTTTTCCCACACCTGTCTTTGTCCTAAACAAGACACAAAGAAAACCGCATGTGCACTTACTGGGTTAATTCAAAAATTAAGAACACGGCAATCTCTATAGCGGAAAGTCAACAACTCGAATAGTTTACCCAAGGTCTTTTCGTTATCCTCCCCAGATGTAAAGCCAAATGTCGAACGAGCGATACTAACAGTCATAGGTGTTGATACAGTACCCAACGTTGAGGAGCCAGTCAGTAGGGGGGAGGGGTGGGTTGAGAGGAAATTGAGATGATTAAAGACAACAGCGCATGGAGGGGAGTGGGGGGGTTATGCAGGACAGAAGAGGGGGATGAAAGGTTATTATGGAGGTGAATATCACTGAATAAAGTATGACTGACCAACTTCCTCTTTGTTTGAGAGGCTCACTCTCAGTGGATTCCGATCAACAAGTGTGCCAATCCAGCCTTAATG